>VZRH01005337.1:589334-625757 GCA_013397555.1 Urocynchramus pylzowi | reverse complement strand
CCTCTCCTCTCCCCACCTCTCCCTTCCTTTCACCCATCTCTGCCTTCCCCTCTTTTGTTCTCTGCCGCATTCATCCTCTCAAGTTTTCCTCTCTCTCCTTCTCTTCCTTCCTTCTATCCTCTCCTCCCCACTCCTCTCCTTCCTGCTCTCACACCTCTCTCATTTGTCACCAGCTCTTAATACATGTCACAAAAAAAATTTCCTTGGAGATATGGTAACTTGTAAGGTAAGGAAGAAAATACATTGTCAACTGTACTTTTTGGCAGAGACAGGTCTCTAAATTTAGACTCAAAACAAGCTGTTCCAATAAAAAATCTATTGCTTAGTAGGTATCATTAAATTCACATTATATTTGTTATACAAGCTGATCTTGACTGTTTAACAGAGAGAACTTTTTGGAGATACATCACAGGGTAATGCAAATAACTCTCTTTGCTCATTTCTACTCTGTCCTAGTAAAACACTGCTCAATATAAAAAACTGCTCAATATAAAAACATTGCTTGGTATTAAAAAAACACTTCCTGCCACTAACTTTTATATTCTTTTTTAAATGTGATTATCTTTCAATAAGGGTAGCAATACTTAAAAAAAAATACGTCTTACAGAAATAAAAGTTTTATTTACCCTTTGAGAAGATATTTGTTTTCAGAAATATTTTTGTTTTTGAAGTGGGCAAGCCATTAGCCTTCTTCCTTCTCTCAAGGAATTAAACTAAAAAACACTTCAAAATATTAAAACAGTTTTGCATTGCCATGTAGTCTTCTCTATTCTTGATTTCTATATCCAAGCAAACAGATTCCTTGACTCAATATTTTGGAAAAGTTTAACTTTTGTATCTTCAAAGATAAATATGAATTGCAAATATTAATAATCCTGTCACAAAAGCACTTAGAGTTATGACACTTTTACATGCCGTTTTCATAGCAATTGATATTTCCCTAGAAGCAGCACTGTTGGAATTCATCAGCTATTGAATGAAGAAAAATAGCCAGCAAATTAGCAGTAATATAGAATTACTGTTAGTTTTGCCACTGGCAAATAGTGTTTTCTGTATAGGTTCATTAGCCTTTGTATAAAGCATCTCCAATACTGAATCATATCCTGGGGCAGCATTACTTTTTAGTCTTGCTTCAAGCAGAACTTTATGAGCAGAAACCTTTTATTATTTATGTTTTGGTTTTGTTTGTTGTGGTGGACTTGGTGCTTTTTATGTTACATTTTGGAAAACAAAATGAGACACGTTCAGATCTTCAGATTCTTAGCCAATCTTACTTGTCAGTAGTAGTGTCTGAAACAAGAAATAAGCTCATCAATCCTTTGGAAATGGACTGCTAATGTAATATTTAATCCATTACACATTATGGCTTTGTTCATTAATTTCATTAGCAGAGATTTAAATGCACCAACCTTTCCTTTTAGATCCAGACCATCTCCATTAATATCCCTAGGAATTGTCTTTGGGTTTTTTTGAAGTTTACAGTTAGCAGCAGAAAACAGAATTTATGTGTCCTCCTGTCAAATTGGGTTTGTAGCAAAGCTAATTGTTGGAAGCTGGAAGGTCAGGTTTCTGAATTTATTTTTTTTTCCTGTTCCAATCATGGTGTCATGAATATAACCAATCCAAAGGCCTATTCCCAGGTCATTACTGCTGTGGGGCTGATATAGTTGCAGAGTTGGCTGGCTGTAATCAACAGATTGGAAAATACTGTGTTCATAGATGCAGTTAGGTCAATGCTTTTTATTTAGTCTTTAGACCTTGGAAAGGCAGCGAAATTTTTAACCTTTACATTTATCATTAATTTAATTTACTTGCATAATAATAATAATCACCTTTCTAAAACCAAATTTACTAATTATAATTATATTTGGAATTCCTTGTGGTCATTAAGGCAGTGTTACTTCTCTCACTCCTGCTGAACACCTGAGGTTATTTACTATCCAGAAGTTTCAGTACCTTATGTAATTTAGTCATCTAAGTTCTTTTTAGAGAGAGTTGAAGAAGATGTGCATCTCCAGGGGGCAGTTCATTTCTCCTGTCATATAAGGTGGTATTAAAATGATATGTACTACAAATGTTTCACAGATGACTAAGAGAATGTTTGGACAAGTGTGGGCCAAATACTTTATTTTTGGAAGAATGAACTTAAGTGAGATGACTCCTTGTTGGATGAACTCCAACAAGTTCAATTTATTTTACATTCCCAGCAAGGTCTTTGACAAGGTATTCATTCAAAGATTTAAAAATACAAGTTTTATTACAGTGGTTTTCTGTGAATAGTATGCTTCCTTTTTTAGTGTGTATGATCTAGTGGTTTCTAGGCTTAGGAGCCAGAAACCTTTCACACTGATCCTAAGTTATTTTCAAGGGAAGTAGAGGATAAAGTTTCTTAAAACTTACTTTTATTTCTCAAAAACCTTTTAGTTGTAGTTGTGAGTAGGGGAATATTCTGATATTCTAAGGTGTTCACTCATTCACAATGCCTCAACATAAATGTAAATTGACATTCAGAGGTAGAAAGAAACCTTAGGATGTTTTCGAAGTTTTAATTAAAACATGGAATATAAAACAAATGAGGAGGTATGGTGCAAATCCTGAGTACTGACTAAATGCACACAGTGTTACAGATGAAATATAATCTCCACCACAGACAAACAATAAGTATCTTCAGTCTTTTCATGGGAGGAACCACCAAGTGCTACATACTTGTGCTTAAAGACTTAATCAGTTCAATAAAATCCCAGACCCCACACATAACATTTTAGTAACTTCATACATCTTGAAATTAATAGGACTTCATAGAACACATTGCAAGTTATGGGTCAAATAATTTTCAATCTGTGGAAAAAAAAAATTGCTATAACATCCTTGTGACCTCCTGGATGCTGGATTGGAGTAATTTCATTAATTACTTTTTTCATCATCTAAACCTGGACCATGTGCCTATATGGCATCAAGGAGTGAAGATATCTTCTTCTCTTAGAGGTGATAAGGGGAGTCTTACAGGAATTTTATCTACTTGAGGTTGTCAGCACAAAAAAACAGCTATTGCTTACACTGTGCTATGGAATGTCTTTTTCAAGTTGAGTCTTTTTATGAAAAAGGGTATATAAGATCTCATAATGTACTTACTGTGTCATAAAGGGTAGGGCAACATTAAAAGGGATATTTGAATTTGACAAATTCAATTCCATTCAGAGACTCACTGTTTTGAAGCTTTTTGAAAAAATGAGATACAGCCTGAAGGGAAGAGAAATAAAGGGCAGAGCTAAGTTTGTTTTTAACCTCACAATCTGAGAGAGTCTTCATGCACATATGTCATATAGCAAAGATATAATTTTGTGAAAAGCCAGTGTTGGGCTTTGATGCAAAGCCATTTCAATACAATGAGCCATAGATCACAAATCCTCAAGAGCATTTTGTTTAAACCATCTAGCAATGTTTGAGAAATGACAATTACTAACCTTCATGAAATGTAAATTTAATTTTGCTTTAGCATTTGATAGCTTTATGGGTCTTTTCTACAAACCATTTTTTCTGAAATGTGTCAGACTTACAGTTGTGAAAACTTAAAGAATGCAATTGCATGTCTGCAAACACTGTCCCCATAATATAAGCCACCACAATGGAACTTGAAATAAACACATAATGCACAGCAGGAAAGAGTTAATTCCAGGTCTAATGGAGTTAAAGGCAGGCCTAATAGAGTTAAAGGTTTGGTTAGCATCCAGAAAAAAAATTCCCACTGTGGCAAGCTGTTGGGAAAGGAAGAAAGTGCTCATGCACATGCCATCTCTAGTTATGGGAATGCCATCTTCACCCCTTGGATACCTAGGACCTGGGCTGTATAAACATAGTACCTCCAGAAAATGACTCAGGGATCAGCAGAATGCCACTTTTGGTTGTGATATATTTACTTATAATCTCTCTCTCTCTCTACCCCTTTTTCCCACCCCTTCCTATTTCTTTCTGTGTCTCTATCTCACATTTACTGTTAAATAAAATTTGTGCTGGTGACTTTGGCATATGGTCTTGTTTGCACCTTAATTCGTGCAGAGGTGTCTCTTCTATTCTGATCATAACAACAGTGCAGGAATCCAACGGCTTTTATCTAGACACTGAACAAACACCCACAGCAGCACTGCAGGCTTCCTGACAGTACCCTGTCAAAGATTTTTCTTCAGTGCCATTCTGAAAGAATCAGTGAGAGAGGTTGGTGTAGTTCAGCTGCTGCTTGTTCAAACCTCAGCCTCTTTGCTGAAACTGCTAATCAGACAGTGTACTAGTCACAGAGTGCTTAAACCTGCAGTGTTCTTCAATGTAGTCCAGCAAAAAGCTATCCAATAAAGCAAATGGTGGTGCTCCTTATTTTCCTAAATGTACTAAAGCTGAAATAGCTCATAATCACCTTATCAACTTATTAGTTCCTTGGCTCACGTGACAACATTCCCTGAAAAAGGCTGGCATATCACAGAATTAAATTTGTCCTTCTTTTCTAGGGTGTCTGATAGGATAGAGGCTAGGGTCTCTGATAAGATATTTGATATCGCCTTAATAAATGAAAGTAAAGTGAAAGTGAAAAAGATCATTGTGATGAAGAAGATAATGCATGGAAACAGAAATGCCAAACATTAATGCCTGCAAAAATATGTCTGATGGTTATATGGAGAGTGTAGCATATCAAGCCACTTAGCAAAGGATGAAAATATGTTATTTTCCTTCTGAGACTGAATAGTGTCTGAACTATTTGAAATACCACAACATTACTTGGCTTATCCTCAAGGGTTTGATACCTGTTTAGCAATGGGTTTTCTAAACAGTTTAGAGTAATAAAATATCCTCTGGCACTCATCATAGGAGAATTAGAAATTGTAAGCTGGGCACTGGATCATGGAGTTGGAAAGCAGCTGTGAACTGTTGTGACTGGGAAGTACCTCTGATCCATGACATGTAGTTCCCTGCTAGCTGACGCAGTCCAAATCATATAATCACTTCCCTAAACACATACAGGTCTATATGAAAAACATGACATTTAGGTTTGGGGTTTTTATGTTGTTCCCATTTGCCTCATCAGGAAATCTGATGAATAAGTTCAGTTCTCTAAATTTAGGTGATTCTTCTAATTTCTCACCTGAAGTCAATTAAAATTAGCATTGATGTGAGATAAAGTATCTGTATGGAAGCAAAGGTTGAATTTTGCATACCAGCAATAGCATCCCATACCCAATGTCATGACAGGCTTTCCCTCACCATAATAATTTTTTAAGCATTAATTTTTTAAGTAAACTCTCCAAGCCTAATAACATTGGGATCCCCCTTCAGTAGGCCATGAACAAACCTACAAAAATGGACATCTCTGCAATTCTACAGTTGCATTAGCAAAAAGTGCTAAAATTGACAATTATATAGAATAGTAGATAAAATTATCATGCAAAAAGAGCAATAGGGTATAATGTGAGAGAGAAAACAAAATGCTTATGCAGTTGTGGGGATGAACTATACACATACCAGTTAGTGGTTATACATCTGTGTTTTCATCTGTTTTTCCAGAGAACAGATAGAGTCCATATTTGTGCAGGGATTTAAAAAAACACTTAGGGTAACTTTGTTTTGCGTGTTAATTACTACTTTTGCCCACTGTTGTTTAAGTTTTACTGGGAAAAATAAGAACAATGGATATTGACAACATTGGATCTTTTTCAGAATCAAATGATGGCCTTTGAAACCAGATGTTTTTATGACCTGATAGGCAATGTCTTTTTGGTAAAGATTGGTACATAGGCACCTGGTTGAAATAGCTATGAAGTATGCTATTGCTTTAGAGATGAAAATGCAAAAGTAAATATTTTTATCATCTTTCTTTCCTGAGTGTTCAATCAGTTGTGTGCTGCCTTTGTTTCTAAAACAGAAAGATTTTCTTCCAAAATTGTTTTACGACGTAAAGGAAAGAAACCATTTCTTAAAAAAAAAACAAAAACAAAAAAGATTGTGCTTCTGATCGTTATCTGCTTGTTTACATATAGAGGCAAGTGTATATATATCACATAATTTTACTTTTCTAATTTCAGGTGAAAGCAGCGCTTAGCTAGAATTTCAATGCTCAGAACTCTGATTCCCATTAAAAGAGAGCTTCCACTAGTTGCAGAGAAATTATTGGTTCTTCCATCCTGGAGATCTCTGTGTTTTCAGCAGTCATATGAGTGTTTGTCTGTGCCACAGCAATTTAGACCCTAATGTGTTTCTGCAAATTGCTGGGCTGTAAGCTGTGGCAACTCAGGAGCAGACATGATACATTCTGGGGGGGAAACAGTTGCTTTTACAGGCAATAATAAAAAAGCTTCTCCACCATCAGAGCTCAGAGACAGTGAATTTGTTCACAGAGAGTATGAAATCTAACTGTCTTCTCTCTGGACTGTGTCAGGATTTTATCTGTGTACAATCGCACCTAAAATGCAGAAACCACTTAGGGAACAGGAATGAGATTTGTCAGGACAGCCATCACAGATTTCTAAGTATTGGAATAATGTCATGTTGGAGGATTTTTGTTGTTGTTTTTGTTGTTGTTGTTGTTTTGGTTTGTTTTGGTTTTGGGTTTGGTTTGGTTTTTGGCTGTGATTTTGTTGACCAATCAGTAAATTTATTGTCAATCAGTAAATTTGACTTCAAGCTTTTGCAATACATTAAGATAAAACCAAAGATAAAATCTTATAAGACACAAGCAAAATTCACTTGCCTATGGTACATAATGGTTTATTTTCTTTGTTATTACATATCTGCATTTGAACTGATCATTGCTTAGATAAGCAAGTATGTTTGTGGGTTTATAAACTCTCAAATATTATTTGAAATTCCAGTGGTTTTCCAGAAATATATGGAGAGTACCTTTCCCTGGCTTTCTCACATTAAAAATAGGTGATTCCATAATTATTTTTACCTCCATAATTATTTTAATTTAGTTTCAAGGTTACTTATTTTCAAGTTTTAAACAGTTTTAGGCCCATGCTGCTGTAGAAGGCTATGCAGCAGATCAAGATGATGCCTGAGTATCAGGGGATGTAGAGGACCAGTCCTGCTAGGGTAAGAACTCCAATTCCCTGTGCAGATAATGAGGAGAGGTAACACTTAAGAAGTTTTTGTTCTAGAAGGAAAAGTTTGAAGGACTTAACTGGATTGAATCCCATGATAAAAGTAAGTTTTTTCTCTTGTAAATTCACATATTAATTATTAGATATCCCTGAACGAATCTCTTCTTTACCAGAAGAGACCTATGTGATCCTAGATTCCTTTCTCAGGATGAGAGGAGTCATGCTTTCAAGGTGACCCTTTGATCCTGATGACTCAGTTGATCTGGCCATGCTGAGGCAGTTGTTTTGGTCCATCCTGGTATATATCCTGGCTATATGTGTAGCCTTGGGATATGGCATTGCCATGGCTGAAGTGGCCCATATGGCTTTGTGTGGAGTTGTCAAGCCCTCCAGACTGGACTTCTCAGACTGGCTGTCTGAATGTGTCTTTCCTTGCCTGCAGCTTTGTTTTGCTCACTTTAGCTGTGACAAGAGGGTTTTATCCTGACTGACCTGATGACTATGGAAAATTTGGTTTATTTTCATTTATCTTTGCATGAGACAACAATAGTTTTACATAGATAACAGTAACCAGCAGTTATTCCATGCAGAATGAGATATTTATGACTCTAAGACAATGTTGTAACATAGAGCAATAGAGACTTAGTGCAAGGGCAGAGAACTGCAGACACAGATTGTGGTGTAGAGGAAGCACAGACATGGGATGCCAGAGGACAGGGAACAGGGTTGCTACTGGAGACCCCATAGCTATAAACAACCAGTCCATGGTCTTTGAAGAAATGCAGCTCTGGAGCAGGAAAAAACTGGTTTTAAGGGTAACAAAGAGAACCGGGAGGTAGCATCTAACATATGTAAATGGCATCATATATATTAGATTCAGATCTAATCTGGAGAAATAGACGAATGAAGGAAGAGCAAAGGTATAAAATCATGTTAGCAAACACAATGACAAAGTCAATCCTGAAGTGAGAAAGAATAAAGTAGCCTTGGGATATTCCTCCCTATATTCCTCCCTTCAAAGGACCCCAGATGCTGCCCACCCAACATAACCCCACTTCTGCAGTCTGAAATTGCCAGTTTTAAGACCCATACAAAGAGTGGAAGGCTGACTATAAAGTTATAAAGAAAGATAAAAACTATGTAATTTCCTCTTTCCCATGATATTTAGATTACTGAAATGCTGGAATTTATCACCAAGTTACATATTTCATACTTTTTCCTAAGAGTCACAGAGGTAAGGGTTCACAATGTAAATCTTTATTTTCTAAATTAATTTTATATTTGTTAGGGTGTACATAGAACCAGGAGAGAGCAGAGAAACACAAATTGCTATTACCTGTAATTTTATGATGCTTTTCTGAAAACAATCTTATTGTATTAAGTGTATCAATTCAATTTTGCATGTACATAATACAAAGTCAAAGTATGTTTACAGTTATATCCATGGAGTTCAGTCATATCACAAATGTCTCAAAGAAGGGGCTGGCCTGTGCACTAATTTCCAGTCTGGTATTGTTCTGAAACTAAAAATAACATATTTTTTTAATAGCTTGCTATAGATACACATGACAAGCAACCTTTATGCTTCAGGATTCAGAATGATGTTGCTTTTTGCCTTTCTGAAGGCCTGGTATTATTTTTTTTTCAGTTGATTAAACTGTGTTTGTTTGGTTTTTTTTTAATACAGAGGGTGAAATACACAGGTTTCATGAACACCTCTGTCTGCTGAAAAGCAGGGATGTAAGCAGACATGAAAAATCTTTTTAACAGCCATCACAAAGGTGTTAGCTATACTTATAAATAAGGTGAACTGAAAGTAAAAAGGAAAGCACATTCTATACAATACCAATCCCCTAAAGACAGATACAAAGAAGAGAAATGACTCATAGTAAGGCACACTGATGTATATATTGAGCAGTATGTTTCTGCTCATCAGCAAAAGAGATCTGTTATACAGTTTCATGTGTGGCATGAATAAAATCAGACTTTATTATGATTTTTTTAATGGCCATATCCTGCTTTAGATACTGAAGTATGAGTCCTCGCACATAACGCAGTTATGGAAACAACTTAGCAGTGTGTTTTTATGTTATTTAAGTGGGTTTTTTGTCCCTAATGTTGAGTCCACCTGCTATAAATATGTGGCTAAAATTCCAGGAGCACTGTGGCCACACCATCCATTGTACCAGCAACATTGTCTTTATAGACAATGTAATATTCCAAGGTGAATTGGATCAAGGAGATCCTTTGAGTCAGAAATACCCCTACCAGTTTCACTGTGTGATCCTGTAAACTCTTGTACCAGCTCAAATGGGAAAGAGAGTGACTTTGAGAGGAGCAGGAAAATCAGAAACTGCCACAGAGAAAGACCTCCGTGTGACTTACATTCAAGAGACTAACAATTGATTTGGACTGCTTGACAAACCTGGAGAGACTTCGTTGTGACACCTAAATTAGGCATGCACAGCAGGTGATCTTAGCACAGCCCTCTGCACTGTGAGGGGTGATGAGAAGCATCGACCGAGTCCTCCCAGCCACAGAAGCTCAGCATGAGCTTCCTCCTCAATTTGAACTGGAAAAGAGCCTCATGGGGTGCCAGGTATACTGTCTGCATCATTTGACATTAAAAAAGTACTAAAATAAATGAAAGACAAAGTTTCTAACTGCCTGAAATGCAAATATTTTCTCCCAAAATTTGTTCATGTATCACCAGGAAGAAGGAATTAAGAGTTAAAACATAATTAATTTTGCTGAGATTTTCAAGAAGAAAATCTGGAATTTTCTAGAGTCACTAGCTTTTTTAGTGTCATATAGTTAGAAGCAACTTTTATTTTTATTCCTATTATAATCAGTTGTGACTCAGAGCACATAGAAAAGCACACCATTTTCTAAATAAGATTAATGCTAACACAATTATTTCAGAAAAGAACTGAATATAAAAGAAAATAAATAGAGATAGCTTCAGCTACATATTTTAATTCATTATCCTGAAAAGATGATATGGAAATAATAAGGTTAATCTGAAATCTTCAATAGGTCAATCTAAACTCTGTTATAATCTGAACAGGAATATTATTTTAGCATATAAATATACAAGTACAGAGTAGTAAAGAAGTTATATGCATATCTATCTACAGAATGAAATAAAAAGATAACCTTTTACATAGATGTAATTATGCATAATCTTTTATTATTCATGAAAGGAACCATGATATTTGCTTTCCAAGGAAACAGGTGCTTCTTTTTCTCTTTCACCAGCTACACACAGGAAAAGCTGTCACCTTGAAATGTTTATTTGAAGTGCTAGGATATTAGTTATGAGAATAAGTACTCCAGTCAGTACTTTTTCCCCAGGAGATACAAGTACATTTAAAAACACAGGTACATCTACATAAAATAGAAATGGAAAGTCAAGAATTATAGAATCTATTAGCCTGGAAAAGAACCTTAAGATCCTCGAGTCCGCTGTTAACCCAGCACTGCCAAGTCCACCACTAAACCATGTCCTCAGTGTCACATCTACATGTCTTTTAAGTATCTCTGGGGATAGTGACTCCACCACCTCAATGAGCAGTCCATTCCAATATGTAACAACCCTTTCTATGAAAAAATTACTCCTGATATACAATCTGAACCTTTCTTGGCACAGCTTGAGGCTGCGTCCTCTCATTCTGTCACTGGTTTCCTGGGAGAAGAGGTTGATCCCCACCTTTGTACAACCTCTTCTCTGGTATTTGGAGTGTGATAAAGTCACCTCTAGAAGCCTCCTTTCCTCTAGGTGAAACAATCCCAGCTCCCTCAGACACTCCAGACTCATCACCAGCTCTCTTGTACTTCTCTGGACACACTGTGGCACCTCAGTCCTTCTTGATTGACCTTGGGCTTCCTGAAAATCCAGTAATGGGCAATGATCTGAGGGCTGTACCCAGGGAGGCAGCAGGCTTCCCTAACAAATTGGTGTGTGCTACATATAGGGCTTTTCTTGATCTCAAGGTAAAAGAGGAATATCTTGATTTTATCAAATAAAAATATTATGGATTTCTGAAATGTTGTAATTTTTAGAATTATTCCGTTCCTGGAATTTTATTGTAAGTGACTAGACTGTCCTCCAATAAATTATTCCTTACAAAGCTTTCTTATTTTATGGTTGCTATTTTTAAAAAAATATACCAAAAATGTAAAATTGCAATCTAATAATCCAATTTTAGTATGATCAGTCTTTGAGTGAGTGTCTGCCTGAGAAATAGTGCACTTCGAGTAAAGCACTCTTATTTTAGACCATAACAGTTATAATAAGTGAAAAGATTATTTAAAAGAAGGCAAAATAAAACCAAAATCTTATTTATCAAGTGTTCTGGGAAATATGAAGACGATTCCAACTGTTAAAAATGCCCCAGTATAAACAAATGAAAGGAAACAGAGGAAACAAGACCTACATGTCATTTCTGAGGTCATCTGAGGAGCTCAGAGGCAGCCCTATGCAGCCTGTGTGACCTCATGTTGGGAAAAGCTTCTGCATGCCCAGGCAATTGACCCAGATTGTCTCACATACATACTGTGAACAGTCCATCATTTTATGTGGATGGAGGTGGTTTTATACTCTGTTACCACAATCTCCAGTTTAACTTTTTTTTTTCCTATTTCTCATCTTGGCCTCTCTAAAGCATTCTTCATGTTTCTGTTCAGTGCTACTCCTCTTTCCATTGTTTTCTTTAGCATAGCACAGCAACATTGGGGCTTTTTGGTCTTTTTTTCCCCCCTGCCTTCCAATTCTGGAGTTATACAAAATTCTGCACATTTCCACAGTTTCATGCAATGGTACCTCCATTGCAAGGTGACCTTGGGACAGATGATCAAAGAGCCTTGGCTCCCTTCTCCTTGCTCTGACCTGTTTTGATGATTATATAATAGTTCTTTAAGAAACTAGAATATTTCTTTGTAGCATGGTAGATTTAATGAAAAAATCTTGATGCAGCCTGGCAGATGTATGACTCTGAGCAATGATGTGGAGTGTGTGGTGATGCCCTGAGATGGATGGAACAGGAGGGTGAATGAGGTCTTGTGGCAGAGTAGTGAGTGAGAAATGTCCAGGCCTGCCACTATTATTCATATTGCTACTAGTTTGTTCACAGGTGTCTGGGAAGGAGAAACCTAATTTTCCACTCCAAAAGGAAACTTAGAAGTTATTCTGTTCAGGTACAGTGTTGAAGATAATGGGAACAGGCCAAGAAAACCAAAAGAGAGGAAGGAGTATTACAGACTAGTAATTCACATATACCTGTGGAGGGCTTAGGACTAATTATTATCAGTATTTGAAAATGAGGCTTGTATTTCCTAGATTCTATAGAAAAAACTACTATTTCTGGACTATCTGTCTTTGTTGAACAACACACAAAAGTTAGGAATGGAAACAAAGTGCTTCAGGACATAAATAAAATTCTGAGTAAGATTAATTGTGGAATTTTTTTTCTGCATTTCTGTGTCTTCTTTTCAAAGCCTTATTCAATTTTCATTGAAGTGACTGATGCTAGCCACTGTTCAAAAAAAATTTGCCAAACGGGATTGATTACTAGTGTGTGTTGACATTACAAAGGAAAAGAATGAATTCACATTTTCTTTCCCTGAATTACCAATGTCATAATTTCAAGTAAACAAGACAAGTGAAAGATTGATTTACAAAATCTGCAAAGGAAAAAAGAGGTGAAGCAAAATGTACACACTGGCACACATGCCTAATAATGATGTTTATCTGGGCATGGAATTGTTCATAGAAATGTTCACTTGCTTTTCTAACTTTTTTGTCAGTTTACCTAATTGTTATACTGTATGTTATACTGTGTGTGTTAATGATTAACATTTGGGAATAAAAATATTTATGTATGTTTCCTTATATTAATCTCATATAAGAGTAACATTTTTTGTCTAGAAAGAGTTCTAGTTATCATATGAATACATACAACACTGTACAGGTTGGGGTTTTTTTCCTCTTGTAAAATACTCTACAGGAGAAATAACTACCAAATATTCTTCAATACTTCCTGGTTAAAATGGCACAAGAATTAGTCATGGCAGATGAATCAAATTTTATAACAGTAATACATAATGTACCATTAGTACTGTGGCACAGTTTTGTTTGCCTCATTTTATGAAGCATAAGAACTTGAGCTGGGATTGTTGGGATTCAGGTTTGCATTCATGTGTCACCACTCCAACCAGGTATCTAAGCTACCAGGAATACTGGTGGAGGTTTGGTGTATGATTCATGGGCCCACATGTGAATGTCTAGATCTGTCTGAGTTAAGGATGTCCCACTGCCAGCTGCCACTTCCCACGGCTCGCATTTGAGGAAGCCTCTGGAACATCTCATAAGTTCTGCATCATATATGCCAGTCCCCTGAGGATGTCTTGGATACTCCAAGAAATCTTAGGTGGCACCAGTCTTTTTTTTTTTTTTTTTTGGGCAACCGAGTTGCTTTTTTGAGTGTCTGTCTTTATATCAGCTGAAAAATGAGCTGGGCTTCACTGTGTTGACAAAGGGCTGTGGTCACTTGCCCAGAGAAAGACCTGAGACCATTCAGAACAGTAGTGGACATCAGTTGGGGTTTTTTTGGGCATCACAACTGGCACTCACTGGTATTTTAGCATTTGAATCCAATGACTACAGTTACAGCTTAAAGTGCACATACTTAAATACCTATATGTTGACATATATGCTAAGATACCTTAATTCAACACTGAGTCTTAACCTTGCTGTTATCCCTAGATAAAATGCAGCTATCATATATATATATATTTCTAACATATAGGTTTTTCTGAAGTATAAAAAATAATTCTGAATTCAGAGGGACCCTAGTAGTCTGAAGAATTGTCTTGATAGGAATCTCAGAAAGTTCAAGAAGGGGAAATGCCAAATCCTCCTCTGGGGGAGGAATAACCCCATACACCTGTAAAGGCTGGTGCCTGCTGGTTGAAAAGCAGTTCTGCAGAGAAGGACCTTGTGTTCCTAATGGACACCATGCTGAAAAAGAGCCCACACTGTGCCCTTGCAGCAAAGACAACCAACAACTTTCTGGGCTGAGTAAGGAAGAATATCAGCTGGTCAAAGAAGGTGATCCTTCCCCTCTGTTCTCCACTAGTGAGACACATCTACAGTGTTATGTTCAGGTCTGAGCTCTCAAGAACAATAACAAGAGAGACATGGACATAGTGAATGGGTTCCTGCAAAGGGCATGAAGATTTTTAAGGTATGGGAACAAATCTTATGCAAGGAGTGGCTGAGACAGCTGAGTCTGTTTGGCCTGGAGAAGATGCAGAGTGGGATCTTTTGAAAATGCATAAATACCTGATAGAGGGAGCAAAGAAGATGGAGCCAAACTCTTGTCCATGGTGCCATGACAGGACTCAGTGGGCACAATGGGCAAGAGGCACAAACTGAAATACAGTAGCTAAAAAATATCTACTAGGAGTGTTGAAGCACTAAAACAGTTAGCCCAGGGAGTCAGTAAAGTCTCCCTCCTTGGAGGCATTCCAATGTCAACTGAACTTGGTCTTAGGAAACTTGCAAGAAGTGAGTCTACTATGAGCACAGGTCTAGGTGATCTCCAGAGACTTTGTAATACTCTTTTTTTACAAATTGCTTTTAAGAGAAAGATTATCATCAGCAACTTGTTTTCAACATAAAATATTAAAAAAGAAAACATGACTTTTTATGACTATACAGGTATTTAAAAAAACATAGGTAAAATATTGCACAAAACTCTATGTTAATATTCAGGGCTAAGATCACTGGCTGATCTTATACAAGATACCATAAATATTGCTATATTCACCGGATCCCTTATTCCAGGCTTGTGAGTAGGGATAAATAGATGACAATGTGATACACATATCAAGCCAGAAATAAGCAGTTACCAAAGACTGAGAAACAGTATTACCAAACTAATCAGCATAAATGTCATATAATCGGCCATTGCTGTACATCCTGCTCCAGTTGTGTCTGAAGTGCTGCCATCGTTGGTTTGATGGATTTGCTTTACGTCACTGAGGTTCGTCTTGTCTGGCATCCCTGCTGAGACAAATAAGAAAATACAGTATGATGCATGACTTGTCACTACTGGCAACATATTATAGCTAGAAAAAAATTTAAATATCCTCAGCACACAGACTGTCACAGTTTGGTTTCTAATTCTCATGTTACTGCCAAATTCAAATGCTTTATAATTGCATCTAGAAATATGCACTATACTATATGGCTATTCATCATTGAAAGCATTTCTGAGGTCTGCCAGCTCTGAACAAAGTTGTTCTTGTAGAAATATATCTCAACAAACATTTACAGACTGAAGTGAACAGTTTTGCAAGTCCCAGTAGTACTTAAAAGTCCACTGCTCACATCTTTCTTGGATTTGAAGAAAAAGGAAATAATTTAATATGAAATTTCTTATGTCTGGGTTCCAATATTATTGCAAAATAATGTATAACTCATGGAAAGCATGCAGAAAAATATAGTTGTTGCTATATAAAACCTCCATTTTGGCACAATTTAAGTAGACTTTACAGTATTGTAAGGAAAAGTTCTAAAGCTAACTTTAAACAGGAACCCTTTTATTGAGTTCTCAGCCAAATATTTGTACTTTTTTTTTTTTTTACCAGGGTAAATATTTCTCCACCTCAAAACAGTACTCTTATGTACTGGAACAAGGATATAATCACCCGTTATATTTCGTCTGCCTGGTTAAACATGGAAAACAGAAGGTCTTGGAGACACACTGAAATTTGGTAGCATTGTCAGCTGCTTGTACCTGTTATGCATGCTTGTAGACTGTCTTATCCCATATAATAACTTGTGGCATGCCACTATCAATCAAAATTAACAAGTCTAAATTCAGTGTTATTACATACAACAAATATTGACATTGTAATTACACTGAGACTGAAAAAAGCTTCATATAAAGCAAAGTCAATATTTATGTAATTAGGTCAATACATATATAATTCAAAAGGTAAACTCTACTGCTGGAACAGCAGCATTAGAAAGAAGCTCAGTTCTACTAAGCTGATATATTGATTTTACAGTCTGAGTTTCTGCATCAGTATTCATTGTTTAGGTGCTTCTTTCCTTTCTGTATCATTACGAAAGATGAATAAACTTGTGAATCTTTTATTTTTATTATTTATAGTGACCATAACAAAGTGCAAATATTTTAGTCAAAGCTTTTCTTTGTTAAGCTGGTTTAGCAGAAGTTGCAGAGGACAGTCATTCTTAAAAAGAACAATTTTTTTTTTTTTTGGTGCTTGCATCAAAAGTACTTTTTTCTCTAAAAGCAGCTTGAAAGCTGCTTTTTGTGAACTTCTACTCTATGTACTCAAATATCCTTCCTGCAGCCTTGAAAAAAAGCATTAAGGGAAGAATCAGTTAAAGTCAAACCTGCTGTCTGAAAAAACCTGCTGGATGCTTTCTGAAAAAAGCTGAAAAAATGAATTAATCTTCTTTGCTGCTGTACTAAGCAGTGTACCCTGATATTTCATGTGGATTTATCAATCCCTTTCTCTTGCCTGGAATTTGTGAAAATTAGCTGTATGAGTACAATGCAAGTGGACATACAAGAAGGAAGAGTGACAGAACAGATGTTAAGAAGGAGGGAATACAACTTCTCCTCATCATGTACTTTCAGTAACCGGTGTAGAAAAACATCAGTCAACCAATGCTTCACTGAAAGTATTTTGGGTGGATCATCACTATCAAGGTATATCAAGTTTGTTTGTTTTTTTTCAGGGAAGGTTTTAAAGTAGAACAAAAGAAAAAAAAAAATGTTTTCATAATTTCTTCAGAGTTTTAGTAAGGTCTTCTCATATTTCAGTAGACAGTGAAAAATTCAACTCTCACCTACACAACAAATCAGTTCAGCAAGTGCTATAGATATAAGAAACAAGATTTTTCCAATATTAACAGATACACTATCAGAGTAGTAAAAGATTGGGCCTTATGCAGGACATAAATTATAAAAGCTAATTCATATAAAGATGAAAAATACTCTTAGATCTTGCAGTAGAAGAAATAACCTTCTTCTAAAGAAATAACCTTCACTGAATGTGTTTTGAATCTGAAGACAATGTGACTAAATAATAATCAATGACAGTCAGGTACAATTTCTAGTGAAAATTTAATTTACAATATTACAGAAAATAGAAATTCCTTTTGATGGAAATTTTTTTCCTTTCTTTCCAGCCTCAAATGAAAACTGCAAACTTTGGAAGTTCCTATAAAAGCAGTGTTATAAAAAAAATGTTCAACCCTACCTTTGATCCATCAGAATGCCATAAATCATTACGTATAACCTTTGATCTTAAATGAATACACTGTTAGAACTGTAGTGTAATCATACAGCAAACCTGTCACCTATTCAGCCCCATAAGTCTATGTCACTTTGACTTTATTGAAACAAGATACGTATCCAAAAAATTTGGATATATATCCAAAAAATATGTTCAGTTGTCATATGGTGAAAAAATCACTGAAAAGAAAAACACTCCTTTAAAATAGCCCATTTGAACAGAGTTGTGCTATGTTGCTGGGTTTTTTGTAGTTCTAATAAGTAAAACTATAGATTTAATTCCTACACCGAGGCTACCCTTTTTTATTTAAATAAGTAAGTTCTGTTGTCCATTATGAATCAGTATTTAAACATATATGCAACCTTTTATATATCATAATCTTTAAAATAAGTGTTTCTTCCCTGTAAATGAATTTAACTTTCATAGTTCACAGCATACTTGCGATGAGAGATAGCCAATCATTTTTAGCAGAACAGACCAGAAATAAAGCAAACTTGTTTGATTTTAGTCTCCTTACTTGTCTGAAACTCTAATTATGTTACAGAAAAGGCATTTAAATTTCCCAAGTATTTCAAATTATCTCTGATAAATGCCTAGTTTAGTAATAAAATCATACTAGAACTAATATTTTTACTGGAAAGATGGTAAAATTCAGAAGTCTCATCTGAGATTCAGAGGGATTTTTTTCTGATGAAATTCATAATTTCAGCAGAGGAGAAGATAAATAGCTTGGGAATTAAAATCCAAATACCATGTTTGCTTAAGTCTACACAAAGCAAATGTATGTGATACTGAAAAGTATCACAGATGTGTCCCCAGCACCAACTCTGAAACTGTGTAAATAGCTGCAATTTAAAGTATTGTCCTGCTCTGGTTTAGAAAAAATAATCAGCAAAAGAATTTCTGCAAACATTGTGATTAATATTACAGCATCAGAACACATAAATTCATACTTAGGCACAGCAAAATTTTATCTGTTTGCTGTGTTGTTTAAACAGTTCAGTTTGTGTCAGAAATGTTAAGCAAGTGTGAGCATCACCCCAAATGCAGCATAAAGTGGCATTATGTTGATTCTGAAGTGATGAGCTTAAGAAGATAATAAGAGATGCTATGTAAGGGACAAATAATTCCATTTAGTTCTTGGTATCCGTAGAGTCTACATTTACACCTTGGGTTCATTTGTTTAAACATAGCTGCCTACAGGCATTTTAGGTGTAGGGAAGAGAGGTGTCACATTTGGCATACAGCTGCTTGACCAAAAGTAGCCTGATTCTTATAAAACCCTTTAAGCATGTCCTGGACATCTCAGAGCATTTCCAGTAACTTTTGACCCTTTTAGTTAGACAACTGAATCAAAGTTAGTTACAGCAGCTTGCATTACAGTGAATGCAGAGAAATAAGGAAATGCAGTGCAGAAGAAGAAGGTGGAATACTCAGGTGTAGATATTTGGTTTGAATTTGAACAGACAAACCCTACACTTAGTTACATAACAGGTTCAACACTGAGTGACCAGGGAGTGTTTCCCAATATATCCCCTATCATCAAGCTTTCCATCTTTGATGGAAAACTAAAACTAAATGTTGAATCATGTAGAAATGGCAAATGGATTACATTTTAGAAATTCTAGGTAGGAAAATAAATAATAAATAATAAAAAAAAAAAAGTGAAATATTGATCAAGGTCATATTCTTTCACCTGTAGTAGTATATTTTCACTTTTATACCTAAACCCTTGCCTTTAATCAATTTTGGTTTCAGTATCTGGTGTTGAAGGACAGGATCTAGGGCTGCATATTGGCATGAAAATAGCCAATATCTGATGTATGCAAACATTTATGAGAAGCCAATACTTAATGAAAGTGTTTCCTGTTAAAGCACAGAAAATGTCATTGCAGCTACATTTACATAGTTAAATATTAGTCCCAGAAGGAGATCCTTCAGGCAAAGTGCTGTTGAGTGGCTCATGCCTGCTGTGCTCAGGGACAGCAATACCTAGAAGAAACTGCTAAACAAACCTCCTCTACATGGTACAATGCCTTGCATGTCTTCTAAACCACACACAGTGATCTCCCAGGCTCAGGGATCCAGTTATCATTTAGTTTGTTTTTTTTAGTTCAAAGTGTCCGAAATAAAGATGAGGGCTCTGCTGCAACCCACCAGGTGGTGTTTTTAAAACATGAAGCTGAAGGACCGCATTACAAGCTCTGGGATATGATATCCAGGCAAGGGAAAGTGTTTGAAAATAAAAAGCCTGCTGTTGAGGGACTCTGAAGGGCAGAGAAACTCAAGCCTTCAGACGTCTGGTTTGTGTTGCCTTTTGGAAGCAGTCCTTGGAATGAATTATCCACAGAACTTGAAGTTTACTTTGGAGTGACCAAGACAATTTTCCTTAGTGCTCAGCCATGGATTGTGATGACTTGTGAAGGCTGACCTAGAACAGAGACTAGACGGAGTGTAGAGAATAAAGTAGGTATTTATTAGAAGGCCTCAATGGATCCACCTTGGGCAGCACAAGAGCCCAGCCAGGGCCACACCCAAGATGAACCCAAAATGGTCACAAAATGGAGACCGGTCATGGGGTGGCTGCTCACTTTTATAAGTTCTGGTCCATTTGCATATTGGAGTTAATTGTGACCAATTATGTCTTTGACATAATTATGAATTCCTATTGTTCTTGTTTGTCTCTCTTCAGTCCACCGTTGTTTATGCTCTTGGGCCTGAGATTTGGGTCATTTGTCCTTGGTCCCCAGCTAGAGAAGGAACTGTTTTGTCTAGCTACTCTGTGAAAAGAGCTGTCCCTTAATATGAAGCTCAGAAGTACACACTAAAGCAGTACAGAATCTGAAAAATATGAAAGCTAAAACCTGAGGCATCAAATGAACAAACATCCATGCGATGTGGGTAAAGAGAACTGAAACCAGGACACAGCTCACAAGCTAAGTTACTTGACAATGTAGACATAGCCAATGAAATCACTTAAATTTGGAATGTTGCTTAGTATCAGAGGAAGGTTCTATAATGTGATATAAAACCTAGCAGCAAATTCTCAATGTCTTCATTAGTCTCACCTCTGCAATTGGTCAATCATTTCTTTCAGTGAAATGCAGTCACTGAGTTTTCATTGCTGTTCCTAAGTAGCCCATGCTACTTATCAGATCCCAAGGAGAACTCTGAGTACCAAAAAGCTGAACCTGAGCTGTATGCCACAAGGTGATGTGGAACAGAGAGATCATGCCCACTTAGAAACCAACCAAACTGCATAAATATTCAAGAAATTTTCTGTACTATTTATTTGGAGGAAGTAATTTTATCTAAAATCTTCCTTTTCTTTAAACTTTGCATATCCTAATGATCATTGTAATAATACACAATCCAACACAAATAACAATTTAAACTGTAGAGGGAATATCAAGATGCAAGTAATCTCACATACAAACAAAGGAATAGTATTACTGTTATTGTTAGAAACCAATTAAGAAACTTGCTTAATGTTATTAGCTAAGAAAATTCTGCATAGTTAACAATATATAGGGAAATGAATCCAACATATCATGTTTAACTGTGCATATTTTATGAAACTTGTATACACAAGAAATAGAGTGTAACCAATGATCTTACCATAAGTCTGGCTAGTCATTTCAACTAAAAAGCAGCAGACATTAAGTCTCTAGTCCAGTATTTGAAAGTTTTCTTTCAAAGTTGACAGTGGCATTTGTTTCACATTATACATTCATGAACTCAGTATTTCCACTGAGAAAACAAAGCTTTTATGAGTTAATGTAACACAAACAAATGGTGTCACAGATGAAAACATTTCCATTTGTTTCACATTCTTAAGAATCAAAAAGTGATAACATCATTTGTCGAAATAGCTAACATGTACTTTTTTAACTTGTAGGTCAGTTTCAGCATAAATAACATATATGTTAAAACTATATTGCTAAAATAGCAAGTCTTATGTGTCTAAGAGACTCGGGTTTATTTTCCATACAGAGACCAAAAATAACTATGTCTGAAGTAGAGAGAACCACAGTAACCTTCATTAGATCTATTCCTATTGCTTTCTTGGGCCGTAGTTTCTAAATCCATGTTCACTATAAGACATGTTCATTATAACGTCAAGGCTCCAGGGTGCTGGAATCAGCATTGCCAATAATGCCTGTTTTAAATTAAGAAATCCATCTTTGCAATCCTTTTCACTATTGAAGAAGTTTTAACCTTTATCATTAACCTATGCAAAGGCTTTGTAATCAATACAAAATTAAAATAAGGCCAAAGTCCCATAAATCAGTCTGTGTAAAAGTAAGCAAATTCTTCATTCTCTGAATTTTCATCTTATTAGTACTTGTTTCCTTCCTATGAGTCAGATGTCCAGATGTCTTATATAAATTACTGTCCTTTGAAACAGTTTACCAATTATTCTTTTATATTTTTTTTTTCATTTTTGCTGTAGGAGGTTTATAATCAACAATTCTTGTTTATACAAAACTAACCATATAGAAGAATAGAAGAAAGAGATGAATTTGAACTGAAACTCCTGAAATTAATGTGTGAACTAGGTTTGAGGAAGAATGTTACCAGTTAGGGTCATTAAAAAAAATGAAACATTTTTCAATTTTTTTAATCATTCAGATTCCCCTGATTTATGGCCCAATTTCACTGGAGCAGTTCATTATTCTACTGTTTGTCTTGTTGCTATTTCTAAAATAAAAGTAGCAAAAAAAAAAAAAAAATCCCTATTTTCTGGAAAATAAATCTGAACTAAAACAGTTTCCATTGTCAANTTTTTTTTTTTTATTTTTAAAAAAAAAAAGAGAAAAAAAAAAAAATCCCTATTTTCTGGAAAATAAATCTGAACTAAAACAGTTTCCATTGTCAAGATGTTCAAATAAGTTGGTAGTTTTTTTCAGGTCAGTCTACCTAGAATTCCAGCCATTCCAGTCACTCCACTCTGTTAAAAGAAACATCGTCTATAGATTAACTTAATCCCCAAAATACTGATACATTAAGTAGTTCTTAAGTTTTCCTAAAAAACAGATTTAATGATATATTTCTACAATTTAGAACTATTTAAGAGAGAAGTTTTTACAGTAATTTCCTTATCATGCCTGCAGCTGGGAGATACTAAACTCACCTGTTGCCATGCAGTGGCACATTTAACACCCCCCTTGTGAACCTGTTCCCAAAGGTGAGTGATCAGATATGTGATTTTTCTTGATGAGTTGGTTTTACTGCCTCTTGAGCTCACTTTTAGAACCACCCTACAGTGGGATCTAGTATGTGTTGGGAAGAGGAAGAAGAACCATGCTGTTACAATTTGGAAAAGAGCTTAAGCTCTCACCTAATCATAACATTGTAATGCACCCAGAAGCAGACTGAGAAAACATAAAATCTGCTGTTGATGTCTGACTCATCCCACATCAAAGACTGGATTACTGACTCAAAAAGGAAGTGGGGAGCAGTAAAGAAAGTAGATGTCCTTGTCTCCATTCCTTCACTGTAAACAAAAGCACAGCTTGTGTCCTTACAAATAAAAATGCAACACAGAGATTCTCTTCAGTTGCTGCTTTCTCTTCCTCCCTAGGTTTACTTTCAGTTCCACAAGTTTTAACTCAGCTACTATGTTGGAAATATATCAAAAGCATAGAATTGAAAAGAATAAATTTTCCAATGTCATCTTAGAAATACATTTTCTAATCAGATTATGAAGTTTTAAAAAACACAGTTTTTCACAGTAATTTTTTCCTCTCTGATTTTCATTTCTGAGACAGTTCTTTGTAGCAGAGCATTTCAATTTCTTTCAGGCAAGATGAATATCAGTGATAAATTCTATGGTGCTTGCTGATGAATATTGATCTGCATCCCTCAGTGTGTTTAGTGTTATGAAATGCCATAGGAAATCTTGTGTCTCAGTGCATCCCACAAGTACAAGATCTTTGATCTGAAGTAACTAAACATAAATAGTTAAACATCAAAATATGTGTCTTTAAGTTCAGATATGACCACTGGGCAATTCAAAGAACCAACCTGATATCTGCAGCTGTTTAACCTCTCCCTAAGAAAGCTGGCCTTGCAGAATTCATATAAATAGTAGGTTTCACACAAACATACAGCTCCAATTCAGTAACACATGAATAGTGCTGCTTCTGTTCTGCTCCCAAGCATCCATCCCAGAACAGAAAATAACTGCTGATCACCCTGTGCTCCCACAGGTGAGCAAGGCTGACCATTGACTTGGTTGGCTGTGGTTGACTGACTGGATGAAAGTACTTACCAACAAAAGCAAGATATCAGTCTCAAGCTAGCAGCAATGCGAGTAATGTAATAACAAGCCTAAACATAACATGTCAGAAAGAGGAAAAGAAATACTGAGGGAAAAAGATTTGTCTCCCAGACTGGTAGTGTGGACATTTGGGAAGCCAAAATAAAAAGAAAACCTATATGAATTAAAGAGTTTCTTCTTAAAAGTATGTAAGTCGTGCCTGATCCTTTCTTCCAACTGAGTGCCCATCTATGTTACCTCACTTAATTAACCTAAATGTAAACAAAGAAACAGAACTGCTATTTCTGGTTGGTTTGATAATTTAGACATATTTTCAAAACAGGATTTTAGTCATAACACAGCTCTTCAAAGAGAACACGAACACAGATGGATGAGAAACAGCTGAACTTTCACAGTTTAAGTTTTTAGCCTGAAGATATTGATCCAAGAGAGAAAGAATTGAGTAAATAATGGATGAGGGCTGAAAAGCGAAGAGAAGAGAGAAAGGTGACCTCTATTTAAAGCTATTCTGTGTGGACTGTAGGTTAAGGACCCTGTAGGTTTGCACTTAAGTTGAGCTGTACCACTGTCAGTCAAAAGGCACATCAAAGTGCAAAAATACTTTTTCCATGCATGGGTGAGTCATGGGAAGAGGGGATACACTGTATCAACAGTCCAAGACCACCTCCTCCACCAGACCCCTGTTTCCTCTGAAGCATCAGCATGCAGCAAAAGAAGGGGAGATGGTAACAGTGACCTTGGCAGACAACATAATCATCTTTTTCTTCTTTTAGATGAAGAGAAGGAAGATTGGATTCAGATCCCACAGAGAGTGCAGCAGAGAAAGTTTTGCCAGAAGCCTCAACCCAAAAGTCTGCAAATGTATGCCAGATTACCTGAGAATAATAATTGACATCTCAGAGGGTTTTTTTAAGTTGATGTACCTACCTTAGCAGAAGCATAATTTCTTGGGAATTAGTTGGGAGAGGAATCATTCCAGTGGAGTAAAGCCTGGATATGAAGCACTTTAAAGCACAGTAGCTCTTTGTGCCCTGAAAATGTTTTTGTTTTTAAATAGTCTTCCAAAAAATGGCAGCTGAATAATGAGATGGCTGTTTTACCACAGATTTGCTTTTCAGTCTGACACCAAGGACTTGTGATTTCATGGAGAGATTAAAGATCATGGCATAGGTTTGGGTGAATGTTCAAAACAGAGAAAACAAAACCTGGCTCAAATTATACCTATTTCTAGCAGTACAGACAGTTCTGAAGCAAGGTATCTTCTCTGGGCAATTGGATCTTTCTCTGTTAAAGGGCTCCAAATGGCAGCTCTGAAGAAAATTAGCATATGTGTAAGGTGAAGACTTGGAGCACCTGGCTCCTAAAGCAAAAAAAAATAAAAGCTCAGTCTACAGTGAAAAAAGCCTGCATCTTCAAAAAAGTGAATTGATTACCTAGATCTTCTCTTACTCACTCAAGTGTTGAAATAATTCCTTGTTTATTTTAAAGTATTTGATTTTGGGAAGTTAGTTTTAGCTCAATTGTGTGGGTTTTTTTGGGTTTTTTGGGTTTTTTTTTTGGTTTGTTTTTTTTTTAGCCAATTATATAGATGTATTTAAAAGCTTTTGTCAAATCTGGCCACAACTTAAGGTAAAGAAGCAATGGAAACATTAAGAAAAGTAGGCTACTGAAGTACTATCATCAACATCTACAACCAGTGTAAGAAGACCAAGACTAAACTTACACAAACTAGATATTTGGCATAAAAACATGGAAATAATTACATGAATAAAGAGGCAGAATTGGAACAGAATGAATGAATGAATGCATTTAAAAGCTAATGTAAGTTAAACAACGAAGGAAATTCTCCAAAAATTGTTCAGCAGAATAAGCAGATGAGTTAAACTGCTGAAAATGCCAACTGTAGGTTTTTAATAAGTCAATAAAACTAGAAGGCTGGTAATGTCATGTAAACTTAAGTAGTAATGATGACATCTCTTCCCCTGTGGTGTGCTCTCTTCCTAACAGCCACCTCTTTTTCCTTCAGTCTCCTGGATGAGTTATATCATGTCATGCTTTTCCTCCACACAGGAGGAGTTCCAGTACATGTTCAGTACACTCCAGTCATGCTCCAGCAGTTTCCACAGTCAGCAGGGAATTAGGGAGCACCAGAGACTCAATGTTTATAGCAGGGAGAAAAGTATCAAATTGCAACATCCCTCCCAGACATCAGATCAAGATGGTGTCTCCTCACTTTGCCGGGCAAGATATCAACTAATAGCTCTGATTTTGGGAGAAGAGCTGCAGAAAGGTGAAAGATGGGATTAATTTTTCCAGGGTTTACTGCTCTGTCTACTTGGACACTGAGGGTGACCTTAGCACAGGCCATGATGGTGCTTGTGGGGTGCACTTCTTAGCACTTGAGAAGTCCTGGGTTGGTGACTGATCCAGTTTCTGAGCACTGCTCAATCGTACCAAGGCAAATTGAGGTATTGAATCAGTCCATCGAGGAATACCAGTCAGGAGCAAGAGCAGGAAATTGGGCCTGAAACAGGTCTGGAGAAGAGGATTCCTTCAGCATTGGCTTGGGGCCATTCAGGAGACAGGACTAGAAATGATTGTATCTACAGGATAGCTCAGGGAAGGTCTAGGTGCACAGGACAGAGCTGCCGTGGGACTCTTGGGCCAAGAAGGCACAGGTGGGACTCACAGGGAGGCCAGTCAGGACCATCAAGGCCAGT
Source organism: Urocynchramus pylzowi (assembly GCA_013397555.1). Lineage (NCBI taxonomy): Eukaryota > Metazoa > Chordata > Aves > Passeriformes > Fringillidae > Urocynchramus > Urocynchramus pylzowi. The sequence continues at coordinate 599,334 of VZRH01005337.1, read as the reverse complement.
CAGGACCATCAAGGCTTGGAATAGGGAACATGGTTAAATCTCAGTAACAGCTGTCTGAAATTAGCTCTTAATTTGTGTGATTTCCTCAGCCCGCTCATCTTCCAAGGAGTACCCTGAGATCTCATCCACTTTCCAGAGGGTTGCCTGATGCTGAAAAAAGGTTCTTGTTCCACTTGTGCCTCTGAATACAGCACAGGCAACACAGTTTGGATGAGCAGTTGGTACAGTCACACAGCAGAAGTCTCCCTCCATTCCCCATGGTGTAGGCAGCCATCTCAGCCCTCTCCCTCTGCATTATGGGCTTGAGAAGAGAGGCAGGTAGTTATAAAGCCAGGTCCAGGGAATTCCTGATGACATTGGGAGTGTGTGCCAGTAGCTGGTAGGGCACTCTCTGAGGAGGAATTTAAAGAACCTTACACTGACTTGATGATTCCACCAAATGGGCAAAAGAACACAATCCTGTCAGAAGATGCTGATCCATTTGAGCAAAACTACTGTAATTCCTCAAATTTATTCATAACAAAAGATGATTCAAGTAGCCTGTTTAGTCAAATGAATGCTGATATTGTCACTAAACTATGCACCTGCCACTTGATCCAGCCATCCCTTGCTGTAGTCTTTGCATCCCTCAAGATTCTCTTTAGACTGTTTAGTCTAGATCTGACTTGTTGTATGACATATCTTTCATTGAGATTAAAGACAGATGAATGTGTTGTAAATAATATAATGTCTCTTGCTTGGTTACTCCCAGTCTTTTCCATAGGAACCTATTCCATAGTTCAAACTTTAAATTTCCTATTAAAAAATAAAGGATTGAGATAAGACTATACAGGCTTGTACAGATAACATTTTACCACACTAGTATCAAGCAACTTTAAGTTGTTGCAAACAAATTAAAAACAAAAAAAAAAAATCTCAATTTAAAAAAAAATATAATCAGGAATTACATTCCTGTTACAATTTTTGGTTGGTGGAAAAATATCATAGCAATATTATTATATCTTAAAAAATCAGGCACTAAATGACTTTAAAAAGAGTTTTCCTGGGAAAAACCCTGTCTGAAAGATTAGCTACTTTAAACAAATAGTGTGAGTTTTCTCAGGGATGTTTTTTGCTTTCCATGACACATTAAATATTACAAATTCAGTAATAATGTGGTCAGTTTTCCATAGCAAAAAAAGAAATGTGTGGTATTCATAGTGCTTGAAAATATTCAAGGATGTACACAGAGTGAACAAAATTGCTAGATGTTGCTGAAAGCAGAGAGATATCTTGCTGTTTAAACCTTTTATTGTCACAGTGATCAACTTGCCAGATGTAAACTATTTTAAGTGGCTTTCTCTGCATATGGAAGGTGGAAGCATAAATAAAAGAGATTTTCTCCACACAGGTGATCTGATTTATAAATAGACAGTGAATAACTAATATATTTAACACCATATATCAATAAAAATCCAAAGGAAGTATGATTAGGCATTGTTATAAAATTGTAATTTCAGGGACTGATTTAATTCTAAACATAAACATTTTTTCTTTTACTTCTTTATTTAGTGAATTGTAACCTTGGTTTTCTTTTAAAACCCACCAATAGAAGACATTTTTTTATTTAGTAGGGCACATAGAAACTTCAAGAATAAAGAATTATAATTGCATTCTATTTTGACTGTTAAGTTTTTTAAAACTGCATTTTGTTTTATACTTAAACTGCAATACCCAAAACAGCATGTTAGAGACAGTGAGTTGGTCTCATTCAGATTTTTGTCAGACTTAAAAAGGAGTTGTAAATGGGAAAATGGAGACACACAGACATGAATAATTATTCATTCTCAAGCATACTTTCAGATGACACATTTGGGTTGTGTATGGATATCTTGATATACTAAAATTCAATGGCCTGCACTGTGCACAAAATCAGACTAGATGATCAAAATGGAATCCTTTCAGCTGTAGACTTAATAAGCTATGTGCAGATTGAAATCCTCTTGAACTGGAATTAATACTTATTAGCCAGACTTCCACATTATCTCTTCAACTGAAAACTCTCTAATTATAGGAAACCAGATACAAATGCTCACAAACAGGATAGCCTTAACTGGTGAACTTGACTTGACCAGACTCATGAAGGTAGTTTTTAATTCTTGGATTATTTTGAAATATTCTTATTTTTAAAAATTGGAAGTAATGCCAACATTTTCAATATGTATTTTTTTTCCATAAATTTCTCACATTTACACGTTTTGCCATATTTTGTTGAACTTTTATAATTTGCAAGTGACAATCATATCAAAGATATATTTCTTATCACAAGAGACTGTTTTGTCAGGAGCACTTTTGCATCAAAATGAATTCATAACTTCTAAAGAGATAAATTCCTGAAAATAGGGCTTTACTAGCTGAATGCTGACAGACACTCACCTGAAGCACTACACTCAGCACTGTCCAAGTCCCCAAGCCCCACCTAGGCACTAGAAATTCTGTACCTCATCTCTTCCCCATGTTTTGTATTCAGATGACATTTTTCAAAATCTTCCTGTATGCAAATACTTTCCCTGGAAAGATATTGTACCTTTGGGAGTGCAGGTGATTTTTGCATGTTCTTTATTGGTGATAAGAACCTAAGAAACACATGATTAAATATGAGAAGCCTTCCTCCACAACTATTGTTCTAGACCTTTCTGTCTATTGTTGGAAGGGGTATCTTAAAATAGCTCATGATCTAAATGTTCAGTAACAGTATTAAAATTACAGCTAGGCTGCACTCAGCATTTTTGCCCTATGGAGTAATTATGAAGGAAGAAAACACAGCTACCCAAATCTGCATCTCCTAAACCACATTTTCAGCTTGTACAACAGAAGGTATGTAATTTATTATTACTTTTTAAGTATCTTTTCCAGTATACTGTGGTCCCAGCGTAACCATGATTTATAACATATCCCAGGTTTTCTGAAGCATTTGGCTCAAATTGAAGTGCAACTAGAGGTGGTCATTTGGCTTAAGAAGACTATTTATGCTAATATGTAATTAATTATTTTAGCATTCCCAGGCATATTTCCAGATATTTTAAAGGAGAAAGAAATAACCATCTTCTTTATTAAAAAAAAAAAAAAAAGCTATAAGTTCAAGGTTAATATTAATATTAAAGATGTTATATGTTGAGAAGGTGCAAGGTTAGCATGATAACTGTTTGCTCATGTTCACATTAATTGGTTTAATTATGGCTACTCCCTACAACACTACCCCCATAGAGAAGCAGTACAGCTATTTAGAGATGTACTGCCCGAACATGTTTGCATGACCATCAGGAGACTGAAAACCCAGAAATCCAAGCCCAGTGCTCCCTCTGCATCCACAGAAAGACAAGGAAAGCAAAGCTGGTCCCACTAAGTCTGCTATAAGATGGATTATGTCCACTTTTGAGTTTACCAGTGATGACAAGACTGGATTTACAAGGTCAATGATGTACTGGCTATGTCCAAGCATTTAATGTGAAAATGCTGAAATTTTAGCAAAGCTTGCTTAGTGAAAAAAGAAAACTTGTTTTTTCAAGAGAGTTATATAAAAAAAAAGCCTCTATTCTATTTTGTAGTTCCTTGCCAAATTTATTATTTTTTTGTACAACGACTATAGCTGATGTACAAGAATTATTAACAGATGGTATTTATTTATTTACTTATTTAGAGACTGTTTGCATTTTGTTTCATATTGAAATTTCATCAAGAGAATTTTCTGAGTATAGCTGTTAAATACAAAGAAAAGCTGGAAAGTTACTTCAAGAAAGCTTTTATTTATATGCACCATTTGTGTAATAATTTATGAATGAACAATATTGAAAAAAAAGTGTATTAAAAAGAACCATTGCCCTGGATATCTTTTGCTCTTGAAATGTTTCCAGTGTCAGTGGAAAGCTGACTTCTCTCCAAGACTGGAATTCTTCTCTGATCTTTTAAAAATTGTAGTAAAAATCAGTAATGTTTGGAGGTTTTTAGATTCCACTTAATTATTCAGAGAACAATTGTTTCAAAAATGTTTTGATTTTATCAAGTCTGCACTAATAATATCTAGCTCGAGACAGTACTTTGTCTATCTCTTACTAATGCTATCCAAACCACTAAAGCATCCCAAAGGGAGAAGAACTGGAAGAATTCAAAACTATCATGAAGCAATTATTGCTGGGCAGACTGCTTCATATCCATGTGTTCAGCACATCTATTTCAATTTGTTTCTGGCAAGAAGGAATATAAAATTAAGGATTCACACAGAGGAAGAAACAGGAATAATATTCAATGAATTCAAAGTAGGCAATAAACCAATTTATCCAACAGTACAACTACAGATACTTTCAACTGAATGTAATTATGTCAGAGCATCTGGAGAAAAATTCTCAGGGCAAGAGGGATTTCTAATATTTAATACAGGTAATTGTGTAAATTTATGTACAACTTGACTTCTGGGAGTACACATGTACATTAGGGAAATTATATATCTGTCTGAAAAATTAATATATTTGGGTAAAGTTTTTTTCTATTTGTTTCAATTCTGAATGAAAATGGATATAAACTCTGCTTCAACTAGAATACAAATGTCAAAGTTTTTCAGCTTAAAAAAGTGATGTATTTTTTGTTTGGTTTGAGGTTGGGTTTTTGGCCGGTTGCTTAGTTGGTTGTTTTGTTTATGGGGGTTTTCTGTTTGGTTTTTTTTTTGAGGAAGATTGGCTTTCAAATGCTTATAGATGGAAACTGATAAGGTTAAAAAACCCCTGTGTGCTTGCTGATGAGCTGCTTGGTACAGATGCAGTCAGAGTAGGCTGCTGGGGGCTGGCTACCAAGTCAGAGCATGAATAGCCCCAGCCCAGCCTCCTGTCTGTGCCAGGTTTGTAATGGGGACAGGAGTCCATCCACATTACAAAAATTGTACAGATAAGGGGAGACAGATGAACAATCAAAATGTTCAGAGCTTCAGACCTCCAAAATTATCCAGAATTATGGGTTCAATTTTGCCTGAGCATTGAAAGCACCTTTACAATCAGTAATGAAGGCAGTCTGAGCAGTAAAGTTGTCTTGAAGCCTTGACTACAGGCCACTGTTTTCAAAGCAATTGCTGAATAAAATACAGGCATTGCAGGCTAAGGTGAAAAAATTTCTAAAAGAAGGCCCTGTAAAAGAGCAAAAATAATAAATTGAAGCTTTTCAGCTGGAATATGTGTTCACCTACAAAAAAAACCCCCAGCATTACGTGTATAATTTCTAGCCTCCAACATCCAAAGATCTCTCCCATGACACATGTAATTCCTGCATTTCCAGCACAGCACACCCAACCAGTACCCTTGAATGTATTGGAAAAGTTTGGTACAGGCTAACTATATTTTAAGTACTGTTCAAACAATGTATCAATACTAATCTCCGAATTCCACTGCCCAGTAATATTCCTGCTTACTGTTAATTTGGCTGGTTGTCCAAGAATCCAGATGAGAAAACAGCTTCTTGAAGCATTTCTTCTCAGTGCATGAAGGGGTTTTTTATCATCTCTCAGACTTATAGAGACACTAGGGAAAGATCATGATGGCCAGTCAATGTAATAAGAAGAAATGAAGTGTCAGCATATCCAGAAGTAAAGCAAAGTACCTCGCTGAGAAGGAAATCCTCGTTCAAGTAAACACATTCTTGTGAGCATATCTGGGGCTGAATAAAGTGAAATAACAGCTCAGAAAAAGGGAATGATTGACAAGTGAAGCAGGTTTGGGTCAGAAATATTTTAGAAAAATAGAATCTTCAGAAATTATTTTGAGTTTTTGCAACCAGTGTGGCTGTTCTCTTATCCTGATGCCAAAGAGTAGGATGCACTTTTCTGTCAGACCTCTCCAGCAACAGGAGCTTTCAGCTCTTGAAATTACTGAACAAAGATACTAGACTTAGTGCTTTTAAGCAATCCTCTTGGTGATTCATCCATTTGAACCTGAACATGATACATGCTTTACATTTAGACATCTACTCCAGCTCTACTGTTTCCCTGCAATTCATTGCTAGGTGATTTGTGGTTGTTTCAGGTTTTTTTTTTTTCTTTTTTTTTTTCTTTTTTCCCTCTGGTACATGTGCTTGTACACTCACTCTCTGCCATATCATAAGTACTGATATTTCATAAGCAGTATCTTAATTTTTCCAAGCAGCCTGTTGCGGTTAGAAAGAATGATGGAGTTGATGGGACACGGATTCTGAATGGAGCTCAGAACAGAACCAAACAGATTATGGATTTCCACATTACTTGTGCTTTTGCAATAGAGGCCTTGATGCATAGACCAGCAAGCTAAAGTGGGAAGCTTTTCTCATAGTACTGTAGAAAATTCCTTGCATGTGGAATGACACTTCATGGGAGAAACTAGGGTAAGGGATGAATTCCCTTAGGGAATAAGTAAGTTCTTAAGGCCTTTCTGATGTTCTGTGCATCTCAACTGTGGAATCACTTGTCTGGCAGCATAGCAAAAGCACTCATCTCCTGAATGTAGACACATATGTGATTCAGTTGCCTGCATACATTTAATAAGGACTGTTTCAGGTGCTGCCAGCAGGTATCCTGCTTAGCTACTTACTGTCAGCCGAGAAGAATGGTGACTTTCCATAAGATCTGTGTTGTACCTATTGGCCTCCTATCTTGGATACTCTTGTATACCTTGGAAGTTGTTAAGTACCTATCAGTACAGACGTAGAAGATCCCACTGTTGTTGTCCTGCACTCTGGTGTCAATCAAAATTGGTTTGGGTTGTCATCTTGACACTGCATGGTCCATCTCTGCTTACCAATATTTAGAGTTATCATAGATATTCCCATTCTTTGACATGATCAGTTTATAATTAGGCTTGCTCTTTGCCTGTGGACAAATCAATTTCTTTGAATGACAACTTGAAATTGAAACAAAGCCATGTCTCATCCAGATGAATATCCAAAATAAACATTTATCAGAAGCAAAATGTTTCTATTTTTTTTCCAAGTCTGTAAGATCCAGTATCTGTCAGGAAGAATGTGCAGTTCTGGTGATTGTCTGGCAGCTGCTGTACTTGGCTTTCATAAATCGGAATATAATTGATGTGGATGAAGCATTTGAAAAGTCATGAAAGAAAATAATATGCTGGTTGTCTGAAAGTACTAAGGTGGGTTTCTACTTTTCTTCATTTTTTTAGATTGTTTCATAATTTCAAGATACTCACTTGCATTCATATGGAAGTGTGTACAAGAAGACTGAATATCTAATGTTTCATACATAACAAAATCATTTTCTTTCATACCTTTTTAGCTCATATTTTTCTCATTCTTGGATTGCAATATGTGCATATAATTTTTCCATGTCTATAGTTTATGATCAGTTGCTATAAATCACACATCACACAGTTAGTTATTCACTGATATTACTTAGAAACTCAGATTGTGTTGCCACTTCCTAAGTGGTGTGTGATGATGACAGAATGAAAAATGACATTATGATGTACATATGTTACTGACATCTGGATTTTATCCCAATACCATTACCTGTTAAATATTTCTTTTTCTAGACAGCTATATTGTGTCTGGTTAACACAGAAGTACATGAAGACATGATTTTAGGCACAACAATGAGGGACTGGTCATTCCCTCTGTAATTGAAATGAATCCTTTCCAAAAAGTCTGGAAAATAATTACATATTTGAAAGAAGTCCTTTCATGTTAGTGTTACTCAAAATAAACTGGTAATTAACAGAATTAGCACCAGAAATTTCTACCAGAAAAAATTCCACGAACTGTTAAGACCTACATCTTGATCATAATGACCTTCAATCAAAGTGTCTTTCAGTTGCAAAGAATTGGATAATGGATGCTGGTGCATCAGTCCAGCTCTATGATTCCTACAGCACGTTAATGCTACATTCATCTCCTTCTGCAGGTTGTACCTTTCAGAACATAAAAAAGAACATTTTTTTTGCAGGTCTTTTCAATCTCCTTGTTTTCATGAGAATGTGTATAGTTTTAAACCATCCTATTTCATGAAAGTTCAGAACATATGTTGCAATGACAAGACTGTGCTCTTTAATCTACACTTCATTACACATCCTTTGATAGCTTTATTACTTTTTTGAATTTTATACCTGCACAAGAAACATCTGTTTCTCCTTTTCTTTTTTTTTTTAAAGTACATTGTGATACATCTATTACAGTAACCGATTTACTTCCTGTTTTCTTCCTCTATACTGCATGTAAAAATACTGTGTGCATCAAGAACAGTGGCTAGTGGGACTATTAGGAGCAAAGTGAGCATCTTGTTTAATTTCTGCTCCAATTGCTTTTGCATACAGGTCAAACCTGTGTTTATAGTATTTTCTTCAATATTTTCTGTAAATTTAATCTCTGCAGGGGGTACAATTTATTTAATTTTCCACTGTCTTGCATACTATTTTACTAGAATCATGCCAATTTTAAGTGTATATGACATTTCAAGTTCAACAGAATGTCTTTACTGCGATATCAAAATCCACATTTTTATTAAAACTGAGTAAAAGTTTCTTTCTTGAATACTTATCAAATAAGACTGTGCATCCTGAATAATTCCAGAATAGAAATGCATATCTTGAAAGAACCTTAATATTTTCTGCCATCAGATATTCACTGGAGTTGGCAATATCTTCTGTACTTAAGGCTTTCTGGACTTGTCATTAACAGTTAGAAGATTCATTCTTGCCAGAATTGGGTTATTTATACTCAAAAATCTCTGAGTATTTACTGTAGAATGAAGTAAAATTCAATTATTTATTTGTAAATATTCCAACAAAATTATTTGAATATGCGTGAAAGAATACACGTTGATTCCCAAACATTTGCACCTTTTTCATTTACATCTTCTCTTGTGGGATCATTAGTCATGTTTGGTTATGAAAGTGTTTCACTAGCTAAAGAAATGGACATTTAGTGACTTACAATGATATTTTTTTAATTTCCCCACTTCAAATCTGTAACTTGCCCAGTTACATAATTTTGAGTACGCTTATGTAGCAGAAAAGTAATTTTTATCCTTTATATTTCTGAAGAAAGCACTTCTTTGGTTCTCCTTGTTATGATTAAACTCCTCCTGCATCATTGCAGTCGGGTAACTGACCTTGCTTCCTGTTTAACATGGGCACAAGTTCAAAACTTCCCTCCAAATTTTTCCCAAAACTGCTCTTCTTAGAGCACTGTCAAAGAAAACAAGGGTGGCCTTCCCTCTGTGACAGAGTGGCATCAGACAGCCCAAATTTGTGACAGAAACAAAATCTGGTTCAAATGCAGTGGAAACAAATATCTTGTTGAGAAGGGAATTCACTGGTTGAATTTGCTTATACCAAGACTATGAGACTAGGGAAGTGGAAGGAAGAGCTTAGAACAAGAAGAAAATACAGGAAAGACTGGAAACTTTGTCTGGAAAAGGGCATTCAATTCAAAAGAAGAAAGTGACAAAGGGGATGGTGAGACTGACAGGAAAATCAGATTTGTGAATGAAGAAAGTAGCTGAGCAAACAATGATAGAGTGGAATCTGATGAAAAGTAGATCAGCTGGTGGGGCAAATTGACCTTGACATGAAGCTAGAAAGGAAGAGGTGAAAGAATGAGAACAAGATGGAAAAGAAAAGACTAGTACTTTTAAAAAGAGTTGATTTTTTAAAACTGCAGAAAACAATTGAAAAGAGAGATCAATCAAGATCAGTTACCATTGAGTTAAATAAGTACCAAAACCTACAGTAGGAAGGAATATTTGGGAATTGGAGACACAGTGGAATTGTATAATAGCCGCTTTAGAGAATTTGTTTACTGCATTCTCATTTTATCTTTTAGTTGAAACAGCAGTGTTTTGGCAGACCCACTTCAAGACTCACTTCAAGACCACTGATTGTCATTGTAACTACCTGTATGGAAAATGACGGAAGAAAGTAACAGGATTTCTTTTTGTCCTGGAGTGCTTTCTTCAACTTATTTTTAAGACAAAAAAAAAAAAAAAAAAAAAAAA
>VZRH01005337.1:510322-589257 GCA_013397555.1 Urocynchramus pylzowi | reverse complement strand
AAAAACAAAAAAAAAAAAGCATAAAACCAAAAATGTTCAAGCATTAATATCTGACTGAAAAGTCAACTAGTTAAAAAAAATTAAAAGTAATAATCAAAGTCACTTCTACTGAATTGATTTCTACTTTTTATTACCACTTTATTTCTAATAAAGCACTGTGAGGGAGTGTTTTAGGCTACTGAAAGGAGAAGGTTTGTAATTCTGAATTGTCAGGATGGTCTTTGACTAATGTTCTCTCCAAACCTATTTCCAGTCACAGGCTGGAAAGGTATTATGAAGCAGAGACATGTAAGCACATAGTCACTTTGGGTCCGTTCACCCTGTCTTGGAGGGAAAGAGGGCTTCAATTTTTCTGTCCAGTTGGCTTTAGTGCTAATTAAGAGCCCCATGCAGGTTTAGTTTACAGATATAGACAAATCCTTATTATCTAACCCAAGAGTTTTTTAAGTTCAAATTCATATGCTGCTCTTTTTCTTTCTGCACAAATTCAGTTAAAATTGTCCATTGCAAGAATAATTACCAATCCTAAATAAGTAATCACTTGTATATACAACTCACCACAAAGGTGTTTCTAGAGTTTTCATTGCTTATAAATAATTCAAGTTTATTTTTAATAATGAAAAATGCTCAGAAATTAAGGAAAACTGTATTTACATTAGTACTGATCTGACTAGTTTGTCAGATATGCATGCCAAGTATGAAAAATACTAAAGACTTAGATGTCAGATCAGATTTGAAATTTGAAAGTTCCTTTATAGCCATGAAAATAAATATCCTCTGTTATGTGCCTTTTGTAACAGTTCCTTACGTGTCATTGTAAGGTGACAATTAATGACACCGATCTGCCTGAAAAAAATGCACCCAGTTTGAATGCTTGTAATAGTGACAGAAAGCATGGATTAGACACTGTCTGCCAACAGCAGAAATTGGGCAAGAGCCTTTTTCTAAACTCAGTGAGGAGGAATAATTGCTCATTGCTATCCAACTGTGTCTGTTACTTTAGGAGAAAAGAAATCTAAGAATAGGTTTATAAAATACGCAGTGACTCTCCCCTGCAGACACAACAGATTTAAGGCAACTAAATGTCTTTAAAAATCTGGCTAAACACTCAAGATGGACAAAAATAAGTAGGGCAGTCTCTACCACCAGAATATTCTTTTGTTTAAAAAATTTCCAGGTTTATATTTTTTTCTTTACTGTGTTATGAAAAAAATATAAAGGTTTTGGGGCCAAGGGCAATTGTATGGGCCAAGGTCTGGGTCCTGCCTCTGAGTCACAACAACCCAATACAATGCTACAGGTTTTGGACAGAGTGACTGGGAAGTGGCCCAGCAGAAAAGGACCTGGGGTGTTGGTTGACAGCCACTGAATGTGAGCCAGTGTGTGCCCAGATGGCCAAGCAGGCCAGTGGCATCCTGGCTTGTATGAGAAGTAGTGTGGCCAGCAGAACCAGGGCAGTGATTCTTCCCCTGTACTCGGCACTGGGGAGGCCACACCTCAAGTACAGTGCTCAGTTTTGGATCCCCCACTTCAAGAAGGACATTGAGATGCCCGAGTGTGTCCAGAGAAGGGCAACAGAACCGGTGCCCTCCAGAAGAGTCTGGAGGGTAAGTCCTATGGGAGTTACCTGAGGGAGTTGGGGTTACTTAACCTGAAGAAAAGGGGTCTCAGGGGAGACCTTATCACTCTACTACTGCCTGAAAACAGGTGGTAGCTAGGCAGGGGTCGTCCTCTTCTCCCAACTCATGACAGAACAAGAAGACATAAATCTTAATCTGGGTCAGGGGAGGTTCAGGTTGGGCATCAGAAGGAATTTCTTCACAAAAAGGGGTTGTTAAGCATTGAAACCAACTGCCCAGGGTGGGGTGGAATCACCATCCCTGGAGCTGTCCAAGAAAAAATTGGCCATGGAACTTAATGCTGTGGTGTCATTGACAAGATGGTGATCAGGCAAAGGTTGGATTTGATGATCTTAAAGGTCTTTTCCAAACTAAATGATTCTGTGATAACTCAAAAGGAAGTTGTAGTGAGATGGAGGTCAGTCTCCCCTCCTTGGTTATAAGTGCTCAGACAAGAGAAGATAGTCTCCAGTTGCACCAGGTGGTTGAGATTGGATATAAGAAAAAAATTTCTTCACAGAAAGGGTTGTCAAGCACTGGAACAAGTTGCCCAGGGAAGTGGTTGAGTCAGCATCCCTGGGAGTATTTAAAGGACATGTAGATGTGTTGCCGTGAGACATGGTTTAGTGGTGGACTTGGCAGTGCTGGGTTAACTGGACTCAATGAACTTGATAGTCTTTTCCAGCATAAATTATTCTATGATTATTTGTTCTTTGATTCTATGCTTTTTTTTGTCGTTGTTGTTGTTTTTTCCACAAAAATGCAGCAAGGCCATAAATGCCAGAAAAAATATAAATAAGTAGATTATCTGAAAAGAGGTAAAGCCAAGTTCAGTTATCTGCCCTAAGTACAACAGAGACTTTTAATATTAGCATCCATCAGCCTCTACAGAGCCCTAAACTGTCAGATTTTGTTCCAATTTCTGTTTTTCTTCTAAACCATTATGAAAACTCCAGTGGTACTGTTTCTATCATATTTTCAATAATAGCATTTACCATGGAAAATACCTTTATCACAACCAAGGTAACATGGCAAATCTTAAACCACTCTTTTCAGAAAGTAATAGGGATGCTAAATTTAGATTTCCCAAAAAATTGTCTGAGGTATTACCTTTCATAAATAAATCACCTAGTTTCTGATATTGATTACATTCTGAGGAAATTAAAAGAAATATTTAAATTATGTATTTCAGAAATTGAGAAATGTGTTTCATGCCCATTTTAATTGGCTTATGGGTTTTACATTGCTCTTCAAAAGTAGTGGTATGATACCTGCCTTAACATAGAAAAAAATAAGTTCTCATATGCAAACTATCATTTCCCCTGTCACACTGAGTGATGTTTTTCCAGAAAGGGAGGTAATAATTTTTCATCTTCCTAACTGGTCAGCCTGTCCTGTAAACAAGTCATAGGCTGAAATATTGGCATATTTGGAAGAAACTAGATTATGATTGCATTTCCCTCAGGAACAGAGTGGTAAAACAGTCAACATGAGCAATTCTGTTGCAGCTAAACCTCACAACAGATTCCTATGGCCACAACATCTTAACATTCATAAAGAAATTACTGGGACTAGTTCTCATAGTCTTGCTATTTCTAAGCAGGTTCATAATCAGAAAAAAATCCAATAAAACCTGATAAAAATTTAAAAAAATCAGATATTAAATCTGAGTAATAGAATAAAAAACATTTTAATGCAGAGATTTAAAACAATTACAACAAAATAAAACTACAAACTACAGAGCAGCAGCAGATAGGTGTGATGATATTCCCAAGACTAGACCCTCAACACAAAACTGCGAAACAGGAAAATATCTTTCATCATCAGACACCAAAGTGAGATAATCAACACAGCATTCTTTTCCATGGCTTTAGAATGACGGAATCATACTTTGTCACATCTCTAATGCTACAGGAGTGAAAAAAAAAAAAAAAAGACAAAGTTTATCCCAACCAGAGAATTGGAAAAAAGTAATGCTGCACAAATTTTCTTTTTCCATACTCTAGTCCAACTTAATGGAACAGTAACAATAAATGTTCAAAAATTTAGTGTGATTTGATGTATTACTCTCAGTAATACAATTTTATCTCTTGTGTGAATGAAAAGTGCACAGAACTTTCATAGAAGGAAACGTGCACTTATAATGAAGGTTTCCCTAAGTTTGTGTGAGTTTTCTACTTGTTATTGTCTTAGTATTTAGAAGATGAAATAGAAGGCTATAGGAGAAATAGGAGACTGGAAGAACTCCTAATTTAATCTTTTTACATACACTGCGGCTTAAATACTTAGTGTTCTGGTAAAGTACACTATTTTCTAAATCAATCTTTTCTATTCTGAAAATCTAAAATACTTTTCAATCTGCCCCAGTCGTATCCTTGAATGGAGGAACTTCTACTTTTTATCAAATATTTCAAGCTGTTGCTGCCAACTTTTTCTGCTTGTGTACTGAGGGTAGTCTTCAAAAGTATGGCTAATCACAATTTTGCGACATCGAAGACAAAAATATTCAAAATGGAAATGAAAGCAGATTTTTATAGACAGGTTTTTATAATTTTGCAGCTGCAAAGAGTTTCTATGATTTTCTGTTTTCTAAATTTTGTCCTAGGCATATGAAAATTACATTTATTCTCAATTTTACTCATCCAGAAGAATCAGATTTGCATGTGGAAATTTAAACCAAAATATTTCCAGTTAAAGTGAACTACATTTTTCCAGGTAAATTTAGACATTTATGTGAAAGAAAAGTGTTTATGTCGATTTCAGTGCTACAACAAGCAGAATATTAGGTGACAAATTTATTCAGCATTGGTCAAGAGAATATCTCATTTGAGACTAGAAGATTTATTCATTTCACTTTGTTGTACATTATTTTCTGAAATGTTTTAGTTCAAAATGCCAAGCAAGATGCACCTCTAAGGCTGTCAGCCTATTTATGGGAAAGAATACTTCTTGTGAAGGGCCCTTAGTATTCTCCAAATTTTTATGTAGCAGAGGAAGGTGAATGAAAAAAATACTCACATTTAATAAAAAGAATCTTTTTGCCTCTCTTGGAAAATTTTTTATACCTACCTAGCTACTTACCTATATGTACATAAATATGTATGTATATATGTACATATGTGCATGTATATGTAGCTATGTACATGTATCTATGCCTATTTCTGTATATGTATATGCGTATTGATACACTTGGCATTTACTTTTTATGTTTCATTTGTTTTTTTCTTTAGGCTCCACAAAGTTACACAATTTTATAAGGTATCTTTTATTTGAAAAATATTTTATTCTTTTTATGTTTGTTTGGGGGTTATTTTTTTTGTTTATGTTGGTTATTTTTTTAATTGATGTGCAAGAACATGAATGAAATGTCTCTATGCTCATTGTGCTCATTGTAACATTTCAGATACTTAGAAAATATGCTCTCTGGCAGCCAAGATGGAAAACCACATCCTGGGGTGCCTCAAACACAGCATGACCAGATGGTCAAAAGTGATCATCCCTCTGTATTCAATATTGATGTGGACTCACCTGGAGTGTCAGTGCAGGGCCCCACCCTTTAAAAAGAAAGTGAAGGTCCTTGAAAGTGTCCGGAGGAAGTCAACAAAGCTGGTGAAAGGGCTGGAAAGAATGTCCTGTGAGAATTAGCTGAGAAGTTTGGGCTTGTACAGCTTGGACAGAAGGAGGTTGAGGAGTGACCTCATTGCTGTCTACAGCTTCCTGAGGAGGGGAAGTGGAGAAAGAAGTGCTGATGACCCATGTAGGTCCATTCCAACTGAAATAGTTTATTCTAAAAATATTTTTTTTGAGTCTGAGGTGTGGGCACCCAAAGAACAGCATGAATTCTTACTAAATCTGTACAAAACTTGTCAGGAATGATTTTCTGAATTTTTAACCTGACTTTTTCCTTTCCATAACAAGTTTTATGGTTTTAAAGTTCAAGTTTTGCTTTGAGTTTTATAACTACCTGAAAACAAATCTTCATGAGCGTGATAAATGCTTTGCCTGAGTTAATTTCACTAAGTTTTGCTCTCCAGAATATTTTTTTCCAGGAAAATCAATTTCTTGTTTTCAAGATATATGCTTCTACAAGAGGCAGAACAAAATCTTTTGCTTAATTTGAACTTCCACCAAAGATGCACGGTTTCCAAAATTTTTGTTTAACCTATGCCCAATTTTTAGTCAAAACTCAATTTTAATTGATTTTCAGTTTAATTTAAAATATGTTTCTATCCTGAACACTTGATGAATGTAATGAAGTTTTTATTGAAAAAAAATACAACAATAGAACAGAATTAGACAAAGAAAACATGTTGGTTAAGAAGACTAGCAATTTGGGCATCATTTCAGAAAAGCACTTAAATGTGTGTTTAATAGGAAAGTAGCTTCATTCGAGGCAGACAGTAGACAGCTCATGAGACAATTTAGAAGACTGTCTCAAAAAGTAAAAGATCCCAAGACACTTAGAGTTTGGCAAGACAAGAAAGCCTCAAAAATCAAGCAGCGGGAAATTGACCAAGACTGAATAAGCAGTGTTTGGACAACTTAGTTATATGGAAAGTTGTAATTCAACTTGCAAGATGTTCTTCAAAGTTTATTTAAAAAAAATGTGTCTGGGATGTACTAGATGTGGTTATCCTTGTGTAGCCCTACTAGCTGGAGAGATCACTAGACAATAAGGCAATCTAAAAAATTATTAATAGAATAGAAAGCAGAAGTTCAATCTTCCTGCTGAAAAAGAGATTTTAGATGCAAAAAATAGTAAGAAAAAACAGAAACAAAACCAAAACCTAGCAAACAAACAAAACAACAACAAAAAAGGAAATATATCCTCTCACAAAACACATGCCATGGGATGCTGTGGACTTGATGCTGTGGACTTGATGAATTACTTAAGTTCAAGAAGCAGTTGGGTAAAACTACTGCGGGAAAGTCCAGCTGGAACAATTGAAAAAAAAAAAAAAGCCTCAGCTTATTTGCTTTAACTGCAAAATTTAGTGTTGTTTCAGGCACCCTAGAAACTTGCAGGTGGATGTTAAACCTGAAAGACACCTTCCCTTTTTTTTTAGCAGAGCTGGTGAGATAAACTTGGGTGCTTCAAGTGACACCAGGCATTCATGCTTATCCATTGGATGTTTACTTCAGCATGAACTGAATCTCTCTTGAGGTTCTATTGACTGTCTGGACTAGACAGTTCATTAACTATATTTCAGTGCATTACCTTTAATTAAAGCTTAGACATGTAGCTCACAGCTAAGCAGTTGCATGGAGACATCCAAATGAAAGTGTATTAATGTTTTGCTAACTACTGAAAGCAACTAATTCTGAATCAAGAAAGCTCTGAGTTGCAGACTGACAAGATTCCAGGAAATGATCAATGACTTTTTAGTCTTGTTTTTTTAAATGCTTTTCTTTAAGCAGCTACTATTATTCAATGGAGACAGATGATAAGTAAAGTAGATGAGGTTGAGGGATCCTGAACTGTCTCAGTACAGCAATATAGATGCCCTTGTGTTGTTCTCTGGGAGCACAGTATGTTGTGTACTGTTAGGAGTTAAGGGCAAGTCAGCTTAGCAAAAAAAAAAAAAAAAAAAAAAAAAAAAAAAAAAAAAAAAAAAAAAAAAAAAAAGGATTATCAAGAAATCCAATGAAATCCAGGTGAGATCAGTAGAGAGGAAAAGGTTTTAATGTCTGCTGTATGAAACAAACTTTTCCTTCTGAAAGGACTGGAGGTATGTTAAAATAAAGATCTTGCTTCAGGGCTTCAGGTAGTACTTTGAATTGTGTAATCTACTTTATATGAAGGCACTAGCACATGCCAAATATCAAAGTACTACTAAGTCTAAATAGCTGAAACAGATTGTTTTCCCCATTCTGTGTCATCACTTACCCTTGTACTGAAAACTTTTGTGTCTTTATCTCACTTCCCTTAGCTGATCTAGCAATCTTCCTTCCTCTCCCACACTTTCTTTGCATGATCACCCCAACTCAGTTTGTAGCAGCAATTTACACCTACCAAAAGCCCAGGTCTGATCACTGACACAGCAACCTGTCCTCAGTAATGGCTAGCACACTCCACGGTATGGTTTTGATCCAGGTTCCCAGTCAGAACCTAGGAGTCATTTGAATGAGAAAATACAATGCAGGCTGTTTTCAACAAGAGGGATGACTAGCACCTTTTTGTTCTAGAAGTGAAAAGAATGAGAAGTTTGCTCATCTGACTTTACAATTCCTTAGAAGATATTTATCTTCTAATCCTACCTATCGAGTTTAATTTACTAATACAGATGTAACTGAGTGGGGTTTTTTTTGGTGGTTTTTTTTTGGTTTTTTGTGGGGTTTTTTGTTGTTGTTGGTTGGCTGGTTGTGGGGTTTTTTGATTTTTTTTTTTTGTTTGGTTTAGTTTGGGTTTTTTTCACCCCAGAAATTGTTTACACCACTCCTGCAAAGCTCCAAGCCACCAGAATACCAGAACATTATCCTTTTTGACAGGTTTATTATCCTTTTCTCTCTTACCTTTGTGCTTTCCTTATGCTTATTCTCACATTTATATTTTAACTGCAATCTGTGTCTGACCCTTCCATGAGTTTCAGGTGGTTAGTGTTCATATAAAACCTCAACATGTTTTCTGTGAAGCAGGTAGTTAAGGCATTGATCCTACATATTCTGCTACTGTAATCCTCTCCCTGTACAAGCGTAGCCAGTTTTCAGGAACAGCTGTATCACAGTGGAGTACAAAGACAAAATATTTCCTGTAAATAATGCATGTATTTTTAGAAAAGTGTGCACAAGAAAAGTTATAGCCTTATCTGCAGAAGTATAAATACCCCAAAAACTTTGGGGAAGCAATATATTTTTATTCTTCTCTCATAAATTCCCTAATCCACTGATGTCCACTGGAATGGAGATGAAATAAATTCATGCAGTTTTGTATTACAATGCCAAAATGTACACTGGGTTCTATGCACTAGTATGTCTGTTACAGCTATAAATCTGATAATTAATCTGCTAAAAAGACTGCCATTGTCTGTGATTACTTACATTTTTGCAATCACCATTGGCATATTTGACAGCAGCAAAGAAACCTTTACATATCCAACAAGATTTAAAATTCATATAATGAGTTAAAGTCTTAAAAACCTGACATAATGAAAATAATTTCTGAACTTGCTCCTAATGACACTCATAAGACACAAGTTTTTCTCTCAAGAAACATGAATTTGTCACTGCGAGTTATAAGACAACTGTATTTAAATCCACACTAAGTAACCTATTGTGTGTTCATTTCATTTTTAATATATTTTCTTTCAAAAGTTCTCAACAACATGCAATAACTTCTATGGCTTTCTGTATCCTAAAGGAGAAATGTTAACAAGATCAATCTTTATTTCCTCTGCTTTTGCCAATAGTTATTTAAACTACACTTAGTTTTTAATTTGGCAATGTCTCCAAGTCCATTAGTAAATTAAATCAAGCAAAGCAAAATTTGAAAGCAGACAAAACTGAAATTCTGAGAAAATTTTAGTGAATTGCAAGTTGAATTTCGTTTACACTATTGGAACAATTATTTTTCATGAGAAATTATGTGGCTGGATTAGTGAAGTACATTTTAGATCCACAGGGAAAAGTGTCACTTTAACAGAATCAAACATTTTCAGTGAGGCTTAGTATTGCTTTGTGAAAGTCATATTATGGAAAAGTAGATTTAAAAAAAAGTGTAGAAAAATAATGAAATGGTATTTCCTCTAGACAATATTAAGTCCCAAATAAAATAACAGGAAGTTCAAATGTAAGGAACATTGATCTGAATATTTATTTATATTATTGACAGAGCTGACACGTAGGCCATACACAATCTTAAAAAAAAAACAAAATCAGCAGATGAACCAGACCTAAAGTGAGATGGAGATGAATTTCAAAGGAAATAGAAAGCTGTAATTTATAACAAAGTTTAGCAGAGTATATGCTCCTTTTTTTACTGCAAAATATAAACAGGCAAAATACAGAAAGTTACAGACAAAATTAAATTAATTCATCTGTCATGTATTAGTTTACATAGAGATCTGGATGTTAATCAAAGAAAAAAGACTTTGGAGATTAAAGTAATCCGTGAAAACCGCTGGTATGTTTGCATGTGCCAAATTTACAGAGTGTGATAAACTTTTTTTTTTTTTTTTTTTGATAAGCAAAAGAAATATTTAAATGTTATAAATATCCTCAATTTAAAAATAGATTTTTTAACTCTTTAAAGAAGGAAAAACCTTATTTGTGAATATATTGCAAATTATTTTTCCTACATGCTGTACTGATGTCCTATTCAATATGTGAAATTCAGACATTTTAGAAACAACAGTCTGAACCTTCTCTGTCTAGAAATATATGGACACAATGGATAAAATATTTAGAAGAGATTAAAATTTAATTCCCCTCTGAAAGCTGCAGGAAATTACTACACCTAAAAAAAATTACACGTAAAAACATTGTGTAATTATCATCTCATATCAGATGCATAAAGGGGACTTCTTTCCTACAATTCCCATTTATGTGTCAATGCTACCTGGAAATGCACAGAGGTACAGACATGCCACTAGTAGGAGTTCTGGGCTGTACTGTTTCTGCTTCTGCAGACACTTCTTTGGGGGGACATTTAAAATTACTTATACTTAGTCTCCCATATGAGTGAAAAGAAAGAGCTGTTTACTGAGGGGCTTTGCCTCCTTTTTCTTTTTTTTTAATGAACAATTCTTTCCAGAACACAGCTTTATTCCACATGTCACTGCAGGACAATTTATCATGGTGTTAAGGTAAAGACCTTCCTTCTGACAAAAGAACAATTATTCAACACCTAATTTTTATCAAAAGAGGTAAAAATACACAAATATTTACTTCAATGCATTGTATATAGAGTAAAGCAGCTTGATCAGAACTCTGAAGATGTGTCCATACAATTAAGTAAAAGGCCTAGTCCCTGACTATACATGCTATTTAATTGCTAACATGGTTTCTGTTAATGGTTTTGGTCTTTGCCAGCTATTATAGTTCCTGGACATAGGAATGATGCCTGGACATAGCTCCAGCGATAACTTATGGCAGGAATATTTCACAGTAATTTGGGCACAGTCACCATCTCTTTCTGGTGTAAGAAGATTTAGCTGTGTGGATGTGAGCCAAGCTGTACCTGTGTTTATATGTGTTGCTCTTAGTTTGTTTCAGTCTTTGAACCCTGAAAAAAGAAAAGCTAAATGTAAAATATCTCTAGAATATATTTGAGTAAGTGATGTGCTGGATCTGGCTGAGATAAAGGTAGCTTACTTCATGGCAACCCCAACGTTGCTGTCATTTGGGTTCATGACCAAAACCGTGTTGATCACACCCCAGAGTTTTAGATATTGCTGTTCACTGTCTGCATGGGTTGATGCTTTCCCTGCTTCTCACTGTCCCCAGCAGAGAGTGGGCTAACAGTGGGCCAGAGGTTGGTAGGGGACACAGCTGGGTCAGCTGACCCCACTGACCAAAGGGATGTCCCACACATCGGGGTATTGTGTTCACCAATAAAACTCGATGGGTGTAGGGCAAGGACTATTTCTGAAATAGCTATTGCTCAAGAGCCCAATTGGATATCAGTCTGCTGGTGGGAGGTGGTGAATTATTGCCCTTGCATCACTTGCTGTTTTTTGAGGTCCCTCTGACACCCCCATTCATTCAAATTCCCTTATTAAACTCACAAGTTATTCTCAGTTTTACTCATCTGCCTCTTTCCTCTATCCCACTGCAAGATGAGTGAGTGAGCAATTGTGTGAGGGCTTTAGCTTCCAGCCAAGGTCAACCCATAACAACTTGTTTTCATGCTCTGCTGTAAAAGAGTTGTACAACCTCACTAGCAATCTAGATTAGGGCTGCCTTTTTAGAAAGTTTTCGGATTTTTCCTGATGTTTAATTTAATTCTTCCTGCTGTAACTTAAAGCCCATCAGTTCTTGCCCTATCCACAGTGAGCATAAATGCAACTTTATTATTGCCTGTTGTGAAGACTTTTTGAAAAAAATCTGGAGGCTGTTATGAGTGAAGTATGACTGGAAATATGTGTTTGAAAAAGAAACTGCACATCATAGAGTTGCAAGAGTGGCCTGTAGTGATAACAGATGTCTCATCAGTGAAGAACCTGCATATAAGCTCCAGGAGGATGCCAACAAGGTTACAGCATATCATATATATCAGTCCTTTCCTTTTAGCCCACCAGAAAAACTTGGTGTACCAATAAAGAGAAAACATGCAATGGGCAGCAAAGTGGCCTAGGAATTAGGGAAGCTGAGTTAAGCAAGGTTCTGGAAAAATGACCATCCAGCTGTTGACTCTTACAGTGCATCTGTAAGATCTGTCAAAAAAATGGTTTGTTGCCACCAAATAGAGGAAAACAAAGACAGGACAAGGACTTGTATCCTGTTCTCTTTTACACACAAGCAATCCTGAGCAGACCACTTAGAGAATGACTGCATGTTGAATAAATGAAATTTATGAAAGTAAAAGTGCGAAAAATAAATCTATTGACATACCTTGGGGGGATGGGGTGGGGAGGAGGGAGGCAGAGGGGTGGAAGTCACCTTCATTTTCTAGAAGGCTTTTGAATTTGATTACACTAATTTTGCTACAATTCTTCTGTGAGCAACAGCAATTTCCAGGCTTTCCTTCTCTGACTCTGCAACCCGAATATTTAATTTTTTTTTTTTCTTAGGTCCTGTTTTCTAGAGCTTGTTGGTTCCCAGTCTTCCCAAGTCCATCTGGCTCACATCCATTCCTAAAATTGCATCTCACTGGGTTCAGAACAGTGAAAATCCAGGTTGATAAAAAAAGTATCTGGATGACTGGACTAAAGGGTCACACCTTACCTGGAGGCAGAGACTCTGAGCAGAATGTTCAACTACAGTTTCCTTCCAATCTGAATGATTCTGTTTCTTTGGATCACTGCTCAAAATTAAATAATTGGAAGGGAAGTAAAGAAAGTGAAAATTATTTTGAAAAAGTTTGTGAGGTTTTCTGGATTGTATGTCTCAACAGAGAAGCTATTTCTTCACAATATCACATTAAATGTTGGCAAATGTTCATTTTGTTGTCCATAATAATCCTCTGGTCCTTTCCTGCAAAACAGGTTATTTCCTGGTCTGCATTTGTATTACAGGATTTTCCTGCCATCATACAATCCTTTCCTCCTGCTGACTTATATTTTACTTAAGCACACTACTAAAAGAGATAAATTGTTTTGGTTTTTTTTTTTTTTTTTTTTTTTTTTTTTTTTAATCTTGTCTTCCAAAGTATTTGCACACCTAGAGCTTCATAGCATCTGAAAATTTAATAAAGATATTATTTCTTCCACTACCACAAGTAAAAAATATTGCAGTCTTTGACAGAATTTTGTGATACTACAACAAATGTTTTTTCACTCTGACAAAAAGTCACAGTTAATTCTTTCCTAAAATAGTTTTCCACTAATTTCATATCCATATTACAGTTTAATCTGGATGGTATTTCCATTGTTTTTTTATAATACTATAATGTGATAACTTCCATAATCTTTCTAAAATGAAGAGGTACAACAAGACTGCTCTCCCTCTATCCACAGGATGCATTAGAATGTAATCAATGTTTAATTGGAGAGTTCCAGCTTCTGTCCATATCTATACTGTTACCAATTACAGAGCGGTAGAGTTCAGTATTTCTGAAAATCCATGCTTTCTCAAGGTATTTAATTGAAGCCTAAATTTCACTATTTTCTGCTGTGGTAAAGATTATTAGAAATTACTGCCTGTTTTTTCAAATTAAAAACAATTTAGCAGTAGAGACACTGCTTTAATTCACATTAACCATCTGAAATGAAGCAAAGGCAAATGCAGTGTCATACAACTGATAAGCTGTGCTTTTCTTAGAGTGAAAAATTTTTGGTATGCAGAGCGCTGAGACTAAAGACAACCAATAATTTCTACTGACACTATGTTGATATCAGCACACAGGGATAAACTCCACTTATATTAGAGACACATGAAGAAAAGTAAAAATAAAGAAGATAGACTTCTCATAAAATCATTTAACTGCAGAATCTTTGACTAAAGGTCTGAAACAAATTCCTTGTATTACACTAAATCCCAAATTATTTTCTCATAGAGTGCAATGTCATATGTTGTTGGTGGTGAGGCCCTATGTGACATTTTCCCCAGCTACATTAATATTTCTGAAGATTCATATATGACATCATGTGTCATAGCACTCGATGTCCATTAGCTGCAATGCTTGTTAGGACTCAGAAGCAGTTGGAAGAAAGAGCAGGAAGGAGACTGCTTTAGGCTTTTGCTTAACTATTTTTCCACCACTGGGAGTAGTGACAGAGGAAGTAGAGCTGCTTTGCAATTCATTTTGCTTAAAAAACCTAAAAAAAGCATAATCTTTTAGGAACACACAAAAGATGCTGTAAAGTTAGGTGGTGACTCTGAGCAGGGCCACAGGTAGTGAGTAAAACTTCATCATTACCAATGCAGCTATGTTTCAGAGAGACTGCTGGGTCTTTTTTTTTCCCTGCTCAAATTTTGGCATAGGTAAGGAACAAGGAAGCTATTTGCTGTTGGATTAAAATAAGGGGCAGAAAGAATGGAGCCTGATTAGTGCCTGGTGATTATTCCCTTGAGTCCCTGGCCTTTTCCATCTCTCTGTGATAGGGATGGAAGAACATGTGAATGTAGCCTGGCACTACATTCCCAGCTGCAGATGCTACAATGAGCTGACCCTCAGCAGTGCCACTGGTACATTTTCCCATATCTCCAAGTACCCTGCATCTTACCAGAGCTGTGTCCTAGCCTATTCTGATAGAGTTCCAAATACTACACAGACAGGGAAAGGATATTGGCAGATGAGGTAGCACTCCTTACTTACTGCCTAAGTACATCCAAATGAGGATTTAATGCTTTCAAAAAGATTTCTGAGGAAAACTACCATCACAAAACAGGATGAAATTGTTGCAGTTTGCAACTGGTGATAATCTAGCTTATCTGATAACACAGGATTTCCCACACTTTTAATGGAGGTTAGGCTTGCCTCTGCAGTAATGAAAAATGTGACAAGCTGCACACTAAATATAAGCAACGTTTTGCAAAAATATTGAGAGCTATGCTTGTAAAAATACCAAAATTAATGGCTTCTTTTTTGACACTATTAAAAATAATGTTAGGACACCAGTTTAATTTTTATTCTTGTTTTGAATCTGTTTTTATTTAAGAGTTGGCAAGCACAGAAATACAGCTGGTTTCTTGGTTAAAGAACAGAGGTACTTCTCTGTTTGTTTCCTCATAAGTAAAACTGATCCCACAAGAAAGGAAAAAATGCTCCTTTCACTTAATTTTCAATGAATGCCTTCCTGATGCTTTACAAGGAACAGTTCAATACATGCCCCAGGAAGCCCAGTCTCACAGTGCAAGAAACATGAATCTGAACAAGGTGAGTAATAGGGGCAAAGGTACCTGAAAGAATGTATTTTTCTGCTGCTCATGGGATGCATTTTTCAGCTCAGCATTCGCACATCATAGGGTGCTGAATCCTATAGGCATTCATTTAATGATGTGGGGGTGTTTTTTAATCTTCTCACTGGTAGAGACAAATATATACTCAACAAAAAAAAAAAAAGGAGAATATAAAAAACCTGTTCTTGATTCAAATTAAAAAAAAAAAAAGAAGAAAATAAAAATGAGCTAGAGATATAGATCTACTTTGTACTGTTCGGTTTCCCTGTTAACAAGAAAATGGAGAATGTTCCCATTTTATCCTTGTTAGGACTTCACTGATCAGCTGCAACAGCTGCAAGCATTTGATAGTATAACTTGGAAATAATCATTGAGAACCACTTACATTTTTTCTGAAAAGCTTTTTGAGAAGGTGAAGAGTTTTCCCTAGTGGTTTCTTCTCCCATCCAAGTCCTTGCTCTATTTCTGATGCTTCAGAAACTGGAAAATCTCTGAAATCTGTGTAAAGATCTGAAACCAGATTCATCCACCCAGTGGTCAGGTACTTCTGTGCATTCCTTCCACAGAAGCCTCATTCACCTCTAAGTATCACAGGCAAGCTTATTGTCTTCCTGCTCTATAGCTCAGGGAAAGCAAGTTCCACAGCAGGAAAACAATTAATCTGTGGCACTATATAGCAGCACATGGTGGTTTTGGCAACAGTTTTTAAAACCAGGCTTAAATTTTCAAAGACAGATGGTGCAGTACAGTTGTGTCCAGATCATATTTCAAGACAGAGCATTAAACAGTCCACTCCATAATTCAATATCCATACCAAAATAGCTAATTGAGTCACACAAGACACAGGCGGTGCAACTGAACCAAAAGTAATATTTTTTTTTTAAACTGAAATACTAACTGCATCCAGTCCTGGGCTGCCCAGGAGAAGAAAACCATGGAGCCATTTGAATGAGAAGGGCCACACAAAGGTGTCAGAGGTCTGGAATACATTTTCTGTGCAGACAGGCTGAGACAGTTGGGGCTGTTCAGCCTCAGGTAGAGAAGCTTCCACAGAGACCTTAAAGCAGCCTTCCAATAGCTAAAAGAAACTAAAAAGAAAGCTGGAAAGGGACCTTTTGTAAGGGTGTGTAGTGGTAGGACAAGAGGATATGGGTTTAAGCTGAAAGTGGGTAGATTTAAATTGCACATAAGGTTGAGAGTTTTTTTAGGATGAGGATGGTAAAAAGCTGCAACAGGTTGCCCAGAGAAGTTATGGGTGCTCCATCTCTGGAAGCATTCAAGGCCATGGTGGATGAGGCTTTGCATAACCTTATCTACTGAAAGATGTCACTCTCCATGGCAAGGAAGGATTGGATTAGGTGATCTTCAAACATTTCTTTCAATTTGAACTACTTGATTCTGTGATTCTATAAATATGATGTTGTAGACATGCTCCAAGAATGCAGTATAAAATAAGCATTGTACCTTCAGAAGCTCCCAGTCTCAGAAGTTCAAAACACATATAGTTTTAAGCTTGCAGGAAATAAGCTGTTTTGAAACAACATCTGATAAAGAAGAAGAATAAAGTGAAAAGTTTGCAGATGCTGGTCAATGGGGAAAGATTGAAAAAGATAATAGATATTATAATTGAACTTGTTAGCTTTCTCTATATATGTCAACACTAAAGAATGCTACTTAGCAAAGTAAACTTAAAGTGCAAGGACACCAGTTTATTGGCAATGAGATGTGTTGATACCCAGGTAGCTTAATACCATGGTAAAGCTTCCTCACTCAAGAAAAGGTGGGAATAACAGAACAATGGATATGGCATTGCATTTAAAAAGCAGATTAATCTCCTTGTAGGCAGATGTAGCAAAAAGATGCCAGGTGGGTTGTCTCAAGTGTTGCCAGTAGTGAGGATGCTGCACAATTGAGGTTTGACTCCTGCTCCCAATTACACAGAAAAACCTCTCTAGAGAAGTTCACAGCTGCTGTTAGCTGAATTTAGCTGAATCAGGCTTAATTTTCTGAGACTTGATCCATCATTGTTTCATTTCTAGTTCTCCTACTCTACTAGAATTTTCAGCTTTTTTTTCACGTGTGTCTCAAAATCACAGAAAAATTTTGAGATAACAGAGAACTCTGGGGGTTAGCACTGTCAAAGGAATTGATA
Source organism: Urocynchramus pylzowi (assembly GCA_013397555.1). Classification (NCBI taxonomy): domain Eukaryota; kingdom Metazoa; phylum Chordata; class Aves; order Passeriformes; family Fringillidae; genus Urocynchramus; species Urocynchramus pylzowi. The sequence goes on along the minus strand of VZRH01005337.1, from coordinate 571,989 downwards.
CTTCCTCACATAAAATAAGGAATAAAACCTTCCAAAGATAGATTTTAGACTGACTTCTAAGAGGAAGTGTTTGCCCCTTTGAAATTATTTGTCATTTATCTATTGATTTCTTTGGATTTATGTCCCAGGATATCCCTTCCTCACTAGCAGAACCTTTCAAAGAACTGTTTGGTCAGATTGTATAAAATTATTAATTCGATCTAGGATCATTAATGTAGGATATTGTAAAAGTGAGACCACAGATATATTTTAGAAGCTGTGACTTTCCTTCAGAGACATAGTATTTTTGCTCCAGGAAATTGTACACAGTGTAATGAGCTTTTCCCAAAGCTTCCAGGGAAGACTGTTACACACTTTTAAATAACAAATGAACTTTTGGAAAATTCGACACCCTGTATTTATCATTTAACAGTCAAATTGCATCTGAAACACCCAAGAAAGGACTTTAACCTGTCTAGACAAATGTTTTATAAATTATGGATGTTCTGTTCAATCAAGATGAGCTATCTTTTTTTAAACCTTTCATCCTTTACTCTTGTGTATAGTCTGATGATAACTGTTTATTTTAAACTAAACCTTGAAGTGATTACTCAATATTCAGATCAATTACTTTTAGTTTTAAAATCAGTAAAAAGCTTTTTTCAGCACCACAAGAAAAAAATTAGTTTTGTTTTCTCCAACACAAAGGCCTAATAAGATTTTTTCTGCTCTTCTTGGGAACAAAGTACAAGTCTGTGGCAGCAGACCAGGTGTAGAGTTCAAATGACTGGCCAGTGGTGCTGTGAAGAGTAAGGATGTTCATGGCAGTGAAAGGAGGCACTGAGTCTCTGAGGACACCAAGCCACCCTTGGGATGTCTGTCCATAGCCCAGGGGCTACCAGGGCTCAGTCTTGATCCCTGATTCTTGAGAGTCCAAGACATCCATGTAGACCCTTGTTTACTGCACTTTAAAGCAGCAACAGCAAAAGCGTAGGAACATGCCAATGGGAAAGGGAGAACAGCTTTTTAGGTGCAGTGCTAAAACATCTGATGTCTGAAGGTTCCAAAAAAGTGAAAAGAATCTTGCTTAGGTCCAAGATTCCTGCTACTGACAGTGCATATGTCTTGGATTCAGTTGAATGAATACATTTAGCAGAAAATCAACACTTCCAAAAGATTATTGTTTCCTATGTTCATATTTGAAATAGAGGTTGGCAAAGAGTGGACTCAGAACATAAAAAAAAAAAATAACAGATTTAGTGGTGATTCATGTATTTGGTGGCAGAACACTTTTATGTATTCTACTTGTTTTCCTCAGGATAATTCTCTAAAGGCAGAAGATTTAGACCAATGTTCCATATAAAGAATGTTCTCTTAATCAGTCTTTTGCTGGGAGTAAAGGTGAGAGAGTGCGAGCGACGCAGGGAGGGGGAAAATATTCCCTGCTTTAATGCAAACAGCAAAAGTTCTGAAAGCACAAAAAACAAATACTGATCCAATCAATACTACGAAAATGAACCAAGAAATCATGCCCAAAGTCAACAGAGGGAGTTAACTCTTCACAATTTCAAGGTAAATCCACTCAGAGTATCCTTAATTACACATTGTATCCTAGAGCTGGTAATTCAAAACAAAGACATGATGTTGAAGTAGGTATGTTATATTTCAAGTAATGCTTTTTGACTAATTGATTTACATAACATAATATTCAAACTTTACTGATAAAACCGATATTTCTATAATTATACCACTCGTGTAGAAAGATGAATCCTGGGTATCATTTCCTGAGTGTGGGGCTTGAAGAACTGTCCTTGCTATTTACATTTCCTAACCACCGAGAACAGGGCTAAAAGGTTAGAGCTGAAAATCCCTTGCCAGTCACTTCTGGCATTGTGAAGGTTTCCTTCATCTTCTTCCTGAATGAGGTTACAAAGGAGACCTTTCTGTTGCTGTTTTTCTTCTGGTCTTCTCTCAATGTGGACTGAGTGTCCCCTCCAAGTTTGTAATTTCTGCTCACTTCGCAATTAATTGAAGTAAACATACTAAACATTTCCTTGGATGCTCAGCCACATTCTGCAGCATTTTGATATTTACTTTTCTTTCTCACTTTTTAATGTCAATTCCACCATTTTAATACTTGCTCTGGCATTGAAGTGCTCACTGGATAAAATCACTATTTTGATGCTTTCATCTTACTCCCCTGTCCTCTCTCTTACTCGCAAGCACTTGCCAAAACCTTATATGACTTCATGGACTGAACTGCTTCCCTGTCTGCTTTTGAGATTCCCAAAAGTGATGTGTAAGTGCTCTATATACGTCATGTTCTCAGATGTCTCAAAACACACCACCAGTTCCATGTACTTGACTGCTTTGATCTGATTCATTTCACCTATTTGTGGCACATAACATAAATCCCTAAAGCAGGAATGTAGTTACCCATGGCTTCATTTATGGTTAATGGGAACTAGCAAATACCTCAACAGCACAAATTAGGATGTCATAAAATAGGCTTTTAAGCAACAGTGCCTTTTCTTTCTTCACTGCCTAAGAACCTAATGTGACTGCAGACCTAAGTGAAATCCCTGTAGTGTAGTGGTGTGAATGCACTAGTTGCTGCTTGATTTGGATTTTCTTCTGATTTATCTTCATACAAGGAAGACAGACCTTCATGTCCCCAGCCCTAAGGTATATATTCATGAGGGATGACCATGTCTATTTGGTTGTTAGGAGTTTAGTTTCCAGATGTCATCACATTACTTATTCCTACTTGCATTACTATTAGAACTTGCATCCTTATCTGTCTTATCATTAAAAATTTAAAAACCCACAAATAAAATAATGGGATTTTTATATTGCTACAAAATGGGTAAAAAATCCAAAAGCATACAGCATGGATTTATGTTTTATTTTTGTACAACAAATGTATTTTAACAGAAGCTGACTCAACCTAAACTATGATATTTTCAGGTACATTAATGCCAGATATTAAAGTCACAATAGTTTATACACTATTATCTGGGAGAATTTACCTGAATATATATTTCCTGAAGCAATCTCACTATATTGCAATATTTTGACAGTTCACTCAGATGCTTGTGTCTGAAATATATTTATTAATGTATAATGCCATTGTTTTTCAAAATTACAAGGCTGGACAAATGAAAAACAAAAAATGAGCTCCCTTATTCATATGCACAGGAATCCTTCTTTTATATAATCTACAGAAACCTAGAAATAAATGTATATGTGTGGACACAGTGATACTCTTTGGTTCATTGCCTTTTTTTCAATTCTATTTATGAATTCACATTTTATTTTGCTAAAAGCAAGATAGCTACCCCCAACTGCCAGGCTAAATGCAGAGTGTCATCCGACATCTGCTTTGTTTCATTGTCTGACCAACAGTGAATGCTGGATCCCATCCCCTCTTATCCAAAGCCAATGCTTTTGGTTTGTATTTAGGAAGTTTATGAGTCGTCTTAGGCTGCTAGACTTGGGAAGGTAGCTCTTCTCTTCTAAATAGATATGTTTAGCAAGTTTCAAGCAACCTAGAAATATCTTCTCAGTCAAAACTATTTGTCAAGAATAAGTTCAAATCCCCAGCCAGAATGTCATTAATACTGTTCAGTGAGAGTGGCAGAGGCTCACAAAGAAATGAGCAGTCCAGCAAAATGTGCAGCCTCTTCAGCTCCTTTTGAATGAGGTGCAAGTTACTCAGCAGATCACTAGAAATATGCAACACATAACAGATGAAGCCCAAATGAAAGCATTTTCAATGATCTGGTAACTCATTTAACTTGTGCTGAGATTGCTAGTTTCTTGGTACCCTGCAAACGAGGTTCCAAAAAAAGCAGAGAACAATCCCAGGATAATTAGTGATCAGAACCACAAAGCTTTTCAGAAAATGTATAAAATGAATACTTGTGATCCTTTTGCCAGTCTATTAATTCTCCAATTAAAAAAAAAAAAAAGTAAAAAGATGAAAAAGAAAGGGGGATGCCTCATTAGAGCTTAAAAGAAGTGAAGAAAAAACCCCCACAAAACAAATAAATAAACAAAAAGCACCTTGCCTTGAAAATCAAAGACAGAACATTAAAGAATTTTTGTAAAATAACTTTAATATTCATGAAATATGTTTAAGGTGGAAATTGCTTTGGGAAGTGTGGAAATGTTCACGTAGTGCTGGATGTCACAAAGAAGATGCAAGCACAACATGGTTAAAAACCACTAAATTAGTCAAATGCAGAATTAAAGTGAGCACAGTATTAAAAGAGTGTGGAAAAAAACGCTAAAAAAGATCCTGAAAAAGATGTATACATGATAACTACAAATCTTTTTCCATTTTCAGTATTTAGTTGCCAGACCCTTTGACCTTTCTCAAAACAAAAAAGAAGCATTTAAATCTCATATTAGTCATATTTAACTCATGTAATAGACAGATGATGTTTGCGTGTCCAGATTCACTAGGATTCAGTGAAATAATTAAATCCCACAGATTGAGGGTAACTTTTGTCTTCTGGATACTTTTCCTCAAGGGTAGCATCTGGCATAATAGTAGATATTCATCTTACAGCCTTTCTTGCATTTCTGTTTATATTATGCCAGCTGAAACACTACTGTTAGGAAATATTATTATTCCAAGGAAGTTATTCAGATCCTCCATGTTATATGCTATTTAGCCAGCAGAAAGCAACAACATTGGCATAATTTCTTCAACTTGAGGCCAAAGGATGTCTTAGGCTCCCCCAGGGAACATCGGCCCTACCAGTCCCTAGCTGGCTGGATCAGCTCTGTAGTGGAGCTTTGGCCCATGAGATTGGCTATCCATCTGGAATGAATAAGAGGAGGGAAAACTCAAGTTGCCTGCTCCTGACAGCAGCTTGAGTGCAGCTGCGTGATGAAAAGCTGAATGGGATGTGATGCACCATTGCACTTAGATATGATCTAGGTGTCATCCAGACACAGGCAAAGCAAGGATGAGTCTGGCTGGGACTAAGGCTGGATGAAGAGACTCCAAGTTTCTGTAACAATAATAAGAATCCCCATGCTTCACACCAGGAAATCCACACTGAATTGATACATGCTGTTTTTAGAATAACCATCTCTCTCATGCTTGCAGTACACAGTGCTCTGTGAGACAAACTTCTGAAATGTATTTGTAGATGAATACACTGTGCCACCTGGAGTTTTAATAAACCAAACCAAATTATTTTCTCTCCATCTCATATAAATTTATTTATGAATAAAGTATTCAGATTTTGAGCAAGAGTTTACTTCCATGAATCAAGAATTAATGAATAGATTTGCAACTGCTCTGAGAAAGGCTCATTGACTCATCATAAATCACTACTAACTGTAATTTGTCAGTATATTTTGAATACTGGAAAAAGGAGGGAAAAAAGAGGTAGAGGTAGGTGCAAGTGCACTACACAAGTGGGTTATTCAGAATATTTTCAAATGCCAATATTGCAGGTAAGACTCACGAGAACTACCGCTGCAGAGAAATCCATACCAATTGTCATTTGGGGATTTTTCACTCCTTCTCCTCCCTCTCACTTGTGCCTGCCTTAACAGCTATTCTGGCTGTTGCACAGCTTTATTGCATCTTCAGAATTCTGCCTGGATCGAGTAGATTTAAATAGATACGCCCAAGACTGAGGTATTTCTATGGTGCTTCCAGTGCAATAGCCTTTCTTTGCAGAACACTTACTCCTTTTTTCCTGACTTTTTATCTGGAGAAACCACTTACTAACACCAGAAGAATTCTGTGGTGATAGTGTGTCTATAGGTTTTTATTTTATATAGAAAGAGCAAATGTCTACAGCTACAGTTAAAGTACTTGTACCTTAGCAGCAGAGAATGTAGCAAGTACAAAAAGGTGAGAATATAAATCACATTCCTTTCCTCATAACAAACAGAATACGTCCGTTTTTGTCACCTGAAGAAAGATTCCTACTTTAGCAATATGAACAGCTCTTGAAATTGATAAAGGCTTTTCAAGATAAGAAAGTTTCCAGATGAAACTGCAAGAAATTCATCTATTCAGAAAATAATATGGCTTTCAGCTTTGCCTGTCTAATAAACAAAGAAAAAAAGCACTATACAACTTCTGAGGATCTACAAGCATAAGGCAATATATTCTTGCCAAAGCTATAAGAACAACAACAAAAAAATCTCACTTGAACTGTCAGTCTACATATTCTATTCTTTTTTCTCCTTGTGAAAGCCAAATTACTACTAATGTCAGTAGATTCAGAAGAAACTTTAAAAAACACCACTTGCTTGATTTTCATTTTTTTTCCTACTAGAATCGTAGGTTAATTTACATGCAATTTTACTTACACACACAAACAATTAGAAGAAGGGAACAAAACTTACCCCTGAATTGCTGTATGTGAACAAGAGTTTTCAACACAATCCCCTGCTTCCAATATGACCCCTATTAAATGAGACCAGTTAGGCAGCTGTGCAGGTTGCCAGATGGAGTCTCGTGTTTACTGACACGGATATACTGCATCCACTATCCAAAGCCTGGTTTTGGTTTTTCTTTTTATTCAACACTGTGTTAGTCCTTGGCCATGAGTCTGACTCATCTTTCTTGGTCTGTGGTTCTGAACTAATTGGTGTAGTGAGGCAAAACTACACCATGGGGTAACTGTTTATGTCCTATGCCAAATACAGAAGCTTGGAGTTTGGGATCTGGGTACCATTTTCTTCTTACAAGGCAACCACAGTTGGTTATCCTAACAGAATTCCTTGCAAGAATGTCTAGATAGATGACTTGGTAAAGTTTTCAAAAGAAAGTAATTTTCAGTAAATATGATTTTTATGGTTTTTTTTTTAAATTTCTTTTTCTTTTATTTGAATTGCAACTTAAATGGAGATCATTAACAGAAGAGTAGGCTGCAAGATAGAAGAGTTAGACGTAGGCCAGGAGAAATATTCAATGACTCCTGCTGCTGTCTTTGTAGATGATTATTTGGGAAATGTAAGAAGAACAATAACTTCAGGTTTTAAAAATTACTAAAGTGTACCTGGAAGCCTTGAAAGAGTATGAAATATCACAGGTCATCAAAAGATGTGCATGGATTCAAGATCACTCCATAGAACAATGAAGAAGAGGTGCTGCTTTATTGGTCTCTAATCATATTTTGGACAAATACTCAGTAATACCACATAGCAGAGAAACTCTGGCTTACATGAACCTCAAAGAAAAAGAAATGTCTACAGGATATGAGAAGAATCCTGTAGTAGCAAGGTTGCCAAGCTGTCCTCCACAGGACACACACATCTGAAGCAATCCCTGAGGCAGCCAGCACATGTTGCTGCAATCCAAAAAAGATGAACAAGAAGCTAAAGAAGTCAGAACAAAAGTACCAGTCCTGAAATATTGCATCCTTCCAATACAGTGCCAGGCAGCTTGAAGTGGTTTAGAAAGCAGTGTATAAGTAGTCCTGAATCAAAAAGCCTGTTATAATAATTGTCTGTTTGCAATTATTTCAGCAATCTCTCGCACATGCAGGGGACATTTTCACCAACTGGTGGTCATGCCCTGGACTCACCTCTTCTAGGCACTACATGACAAGGCAGACTGAGTGAAAGTCCTTGGAAAACATCAGGATGAAGCCACTGCTGAGGTCATGTGAGTTGATTCAGCTCTGGGACTGAAGACCTACAGTCTGAGGGACAGAGGCCAGGGAAGTCAGCAGTGGTGGCAAGTACGCCGTGTGTGTTGTTTTTCTTCCACAGCTTTAAACTGCTAACTCTGCAGAACAATCAGAACTCTGACATGTTACAATGAATTCCCACCTTTGATACATGGCAGGCAATCCAGCAAAGTGCCTAGAAAGCAAGAGGTCAAGGCTGGTCAAATGGCTGGGACCAAATGCCACAAGAGATGAGGGATGATGGATGTGTATAGAATTGGACTTTGCTAAAAAGTTGCTGTAGCTGAATCTCATTGGATTTAAGAGGAGACAGCTGCATTCCAGGTGGAATGCAGGCTGTTGCTAATAGGTAGCTGTGAAGGAGGAGATTTGGCGTGTGCCAAGATGACATGCATGTTTGTTTCAATTTCACATCCCTTTGAAAGGGACAAGGTGAGGAAGAAGGGAGACCACATTGTTTCTACTTTGAGCATCTTCCAGTGGTCCAGAACACGCTGGATTTTGGAGCTCCACAGTTTGGGCTTCACCTTCTTTTGGTTTCTCCCCTCATTCTTTACTCCCTTAGGTCTAGATCCTGCTGGGTCACCCAGAGCCAGTGGGAAGTGAGGGATCTCATTTTTGCTCACCTGGGACCCCACGTGCAGCTCAAGGCTGCCCCTCAGTTAGGCTTGGCTGCTGCTGTTTTCTAACAGTGCTCTGCAAAACAGTTTCTGTGATTTCAATAAAATATATGCAATTTTTAAATCTCCATATGTAGATAAAAATAGGTGGAGGAATCAATTTAATGGTTAGACATCATGGGTGGAAAACCACTTTTCATCGCTGTTGTGCAAACTTCTATTTCCTCCTGTCATAAAACAGCAATAATATTTTTTTCATACAACAGACTTAAATTATCTTTTTCAGCTGAAAAGAAAGTATTGTTTTTATCAGCTACATTTAACATAAAATAATGGTTTTGACAACTGGTTAAGCAAGACATATTTTTTTTATTTTAAACACCATTTGTTACCTGTAAACTTAGTGATTTCAAAAATGAAATCAGAAATGCCATTTAAGTTCTCCTTGCCTCCTGCTATTCACTTCATGTTATTTTCTCTGGTGTAAGACTGGCAAACCATTAAGCAATCAGTGGAAGAGCTTGTTTTCACTTTAGAAGTAAAAACAAGTTAATGGACGTGAAAATATGGGAAATCTCACCCATATTTTACTAAACATGTTAATATGTCTTCTTCAGGGATTTTCTCAGTGTGTAAATACGCAAATTCCATTACTTATAAAAGCACAAAGGGAATTCGATGCACACTAATAAAAAAATACAGCCTTTTAAAAAATAACAGGCAACTCACTAGGGCATAACTGACCTATTCCTTTCTCACTTCTTAAATGAATCTGAGGACCGTTTCAGGATCGTATTGATCGTGTTTTCAAAATGACAGGTGACCTCCAAATCAGTTCACAGACCAGTGTCTCTTAGTGAAGCACAGAGCTGCTTGTCAATGGTGCCCTCGGAATTGAAATAGACATTGATGGACAAGACCTTCAGCTGGCTGTTTAGAACATGCAGATTTCCCTGATTAGACTGGCTTTTTTGTTGTGTTTTTGTTGTAATTTCTGTTGCTTGGGATTATTTAATGAGCTTTTATTGATTACATGTTTAGCGTTACAGTGTTAAAGAATGTGTGCAATACTGTAGTTAAGAGTTTGTATTCACCACCTTTGTAATGCAAAGGGTTTGCTGCAGCTTTATAAAAAGAATGATGTTTTTAACTATAAATATGTGCTCTAGTGAAAATACTAAGTGTACAAGCTTGACACTTATTTCTGTTTTGAAAAAGGTTATGTGAAATTTATGTAAGTTAAGCAGGCTGCTCTTCTAAAATATTAGTAAATGCTACTTATGACACAGCTCAGTGAGATTAGTTTACAGGTGTCAGTATATTTGTAGTACCTCAGAATTTCCTGCAGCTTTTTAGTGTTAGAAAGGTGAAAACAAGTGATGATTTATCTTTTATTTAATATCTAAAATATTGTTACATATGCATGCATGTCTTATTTTAAATGCAGCAACCATGTAAAAGAAGTGCTGTCTTTAGAAAAGGTGGGTGTTACATGTATTTTCTCAAAGCATGATTTTACTCTTGCAGTATCCATTGTTTACATAGTACTTCACTATAAGGTGTTATTTAAAAAATGAAATTTTGATCACAATTGCGACAAGCATTTATTAAATATGAGTGAAGGAAAAAAAATCAAATTATGTATAATCATTCCTTCCTTCCTAACTTCCTCTGCAAAATTTTCCTGGTTTTGATTTTCCTTTAAGAGGAGAGTGAATGCTATAAATTTGTAATTGAATCTAAGTTCCATCACATTAGCAATTCCTCCAGCTCACCAAGACAATAATTTTCTAAAGTTATTTCATTAAAAGCATTTACCTCAAAAGTATTCACAATTTCCTCTCCAGTTTTTTCCTCTTTGAATTAGATTACTCTCCTCCATGTTTAACCCCCCAAAAATGCTAATTAAAATGCTCCTGGACCAAAAGCAGACTATTCTGTGAGGTCATAGCACATCACTTTCTATCTTGACAATTTTAGTATAACAATAATTCTTCATCTGATTCTGCCTTATGTAGGTTGCACATACCTGGTTTTTCACATTGTAAATAAATTTGAACTCTTTCAATAACTTTTCCTCCATTTTAAAGTTCAACTCTCATGTTTTCTGAGTGAAATTATTCACACTATTTGACATGAATCCCATTTATCCTTTCCCAAATCCCATATTCTAAAAGTTTAAGTGAAGCCATGGATGCCATATATTCAAAGGTAAGAATTCAATCCCAAATCTCTAAAGGTGACATAAAGAGTATCATATTCTGCCCAAGTGCAGCGCAGGCAGACTTCAGACACATTTGTCTTGGTTAGGATGGACACAAGCCTCTCTCTCTGCAATTTGAGCTGAAGAACCATGGCCCAGCTCAAAAGTCATAGTTGCATTTATTCTGCCCCTGAGACAATGCTTCTTGCCTCTCAGTAAAGAATATACACTCTGTTGCTGTCAGTATGTGTGGAGCACGAACCATACCCAGCTGAAGTTCAACCAGCTTGGAGAAATTTGCCTAAATAAATTCAGAGATGCAGGATGCCATTCAGACAACTTATTTTTTCAAACATCACCATTAAATATCATTGTTAGAAGTATCCCTAGGCCAATTGGTTCAGGTGAACACTCTAGATACAAAATTGTGTTCTGTCCCACCTTCTCTCAGCTTGGGAGAATTTGTATTCATGGTCACTGAGAGTGCATTAAACTGCCTGTGCAGAGCCCAAATGCTTGCCTTTTCTTATTCCAGACAGGGATCATTTCACTCTGGGAGAGGTGGGCAACCATAAATAAGGAGCCTGATTCTGTCACCAGATGATTGAGACACGTTATTTACAGGAGGACAGCACCAGGTCCTGGCCCTTGTGCCAGGTACTTTTGTGCATTTTCCTTTGCCTTTAGCAGGTAAAAGAGATTTTGAGCAAGAATGGGAAACATGGCATTCCTTTTTCCATATTCTACTAGAAAATATAACCATTTCTGGCTGATCTGAATAGATTATTTTTTTAAGTGAGAGAAAATCACAAGAATATCAGAAAACATATGTTACTGTAAAGGCAATGATTCAACATCTCAGTATTATTTGCAATACATTGTTGCATCATTAGCAATCTGTAAAAGTCTCGCTAATCTCATAATGAAAGCCTAGAAACAGATTTTGGAAGTTAGAGTGGCTCTGAAATCCAAATTGCTCACAAACTCAGCAAGATTAAAAAGGGAAAATGTACAAGAAATCAGGCATCTCAAAATCCTTCAAGCAGTACCCAGAATGTTGGAAAATAATTCTGTGTCATCAGTGTTAAAATGCTGGCCCAGCAAAAGTCACCTGACATAGATTTTTAAAAGCCTGTGGTTTTTTTAATCTTTCTAGTAATGAGAAATTGATGTTTCAGAATTCTAAGGAAAGTGAATCCATTAATTTTCAGGTTTCTTTCTATCATTTTCAAGGCATGGAATAGTTGGAAAATTAACTGGGAAATTAACTGATAAAATAGGTTTCAATTAAAAGAAAAAGAGAAACAAAACCAGCTTTTCACAACTATGTTTATTTTCACAGTCTTTCCTACACAGGTTTTGAATTTGTTCTTACACTTTTTTCTTGAGCAAAGAGTTTAATGAAAGATCTTGACAGTGGCTGAGAAATTTATGCTATGTTCTGTTCCTTTCTAAGGTGGTGACCAAAGAGTAAAGACACTTAATTTTTACATGTAAAGGGAAAGTCACAATGGAATTTTGTAAGTAAATTAATTTTAATGGCTACTCTATTACAAGTTATTCCCACACCAGTTTTACATCTCTGTTTGGTATTATGTACCTTGGAGTTTTGACTGTTTGGGGGGAGGGATTGTGCATTAAATTAAATTTGTGCAGTTATTCTCATGAGTGCAAAGTGTTAATCAAAGCTGCTGTTTCTAGTGACATAATGACTTCATTCTAACTAATCTTTGCAAGTGAAGGGGTGCTACCTATTGAAATGGTAAAATGCTCAGTAAAAGTACATAGAAGTCAGAAAAGTTCCTATCAAAGTACAGAGGCTATACAAACATATCTTAGATATATTTATGAGATCACAGTGAAGCTAGGGGAAGAGACAAAGAAATTTCCTAGTTACTTTTGTTGTGTGCCTGTGAATAAAATTTTAAAGGGCTTACTAGCCAGGAGTGCTATAAATAAAGCAGGACTTGGGGCAAAAGGCAAAAATCAAGGGCAAGTTTTCTGGTAGGTGACTGTAGCTTGACAAGCTGACAGGACAAAAAAGAATGAATAATCTAAGGTGAAAATATAACTATTCACCTTTTAATTTTAGAAGAAAACCTATTTAAATTATCCCATTCCTTAGGCTACAGTACAGCATCTATGGAAAAATAATGCAAAACTAAGGAGGCTGATCAAAATTTGTAGCTTCTGAGCTAGCATACTCATACTCTTCATATAATAAAGTAACAGCATTGTTGTATGTGGTAGGGTTGTCCTCCTGGGTTGTCCTTCTGATTGTAGCCCTCATATTTACTAATTTGAAGCACACTTGTAATGAAAATGTATTTCATAAATAAATCAGGTAATTTCCCACAACTAAACCTTTGGGATAAAATCCTAAACCTATATATTCAACAGGAAAATCTCAATTAATTATAAAGCAGGTAGCATTTTACCCTTTACCTTTCAAAGCTTTTATGTTATGAAAGCATAATGAGAAGCTGGTTTACTAGTGCCATTAGCAATACCAGCCTCTATCAGAAGCTATTGGTATGCTAATACCAAGCTTTGTGTTGGCTTCACTCTTGAGGTTTCCTCCCATTTCAGTGAAGTAAAACTGTCTACCTATAACAATATAACATATTCTAATTGGGATGGTGGAAAATGAAACATGCTTCTGTTATTTCAGGGATCCAAGCACCTTTGAATTATTAATTATATATAAAATATAATATAAATAATAATATAATTATTATTATAAATACAGTGGGTGCATTATTCAAATGGAGTCTGACTGTATTGAATGGTGCACTGAGCCTTTACATACCACTTCCTGTCTTCAAAGTTTTGAGCTAACACTGACTGAGTACAACAGGTATGCTCATAAATTTGTTTTACATGAAGAAATAGCGTTTCTGTCAAGGACTAGGAAGGAAAATTGTCGTGGTAGTGTGAGCCTAAGAATCAAAAATGGAGGGTGTAAAAAGAAGGTGGAGAAGTTCACTGTAGAAGAGGAAAGAAAAAAATCCAGATAAGACAGAATTTTAGATAGACCAAAAAATGAGTGCAAAAATAAGTGTGAGAGTACTTTCAGCAAACAGGAGAAAAAATACTGTTTAGGCTTTCAACATTCCAGTTCATAACAAACCCTGCTAGCACATCTGAGTGCATTAACTCAATTCCCTCACTTTTTTTACACTTCTAGCTAATGTGTGTTTGTTTACTTTCGTTATTTTTATTTGGCACACCAAATGTTATGGGTCTCATCAGGAAAATCTTTCATCACAGCTTTATTGCAGCTTCATATTGACAACCTCAAACATTTAAAAATAGACAATGTGGCACAAAAATAATAATATTTTCTTTAAATAGTCGAGAAGTGACATAAATAAATGTGAGGTCTCTGTGCAGGCTGCCATCTCATTTCTGAGTTGTTAAATTATACTTGCTTTATCATCAGACTGTGTATTTGAAAAATAAAAAAAAAAAAGAAAATAAAAAAAAAGATTCTTTGACTGCTATGTCAGCAACTGTGGTTTGATCAAAATTATTTAATTTTATTCACACATTAAAATTGTGAGTATGGATAATATAAATTACTGAAAGAATTATCTTTGCTCCTGGGTATTTCTTTAAGATATTTAGGATTTTTGAAGATCAAGAAATTGTAAAGACTTCAGCTAACAGCTGAACAATAATATTTGAAAGGACCAAAGTCAACATGCACTGCTAAAAGTATCTTGTCCTGAAGTTACTGTACACCTATAAATAATTACATTCAGGTTATACTGAACATTATATACTGAGATAAATTAGTCTAGAATGAAATGCTACAATAATATCTATTATGTTGCGCTTTCAAACTACCTCTTCCAGGATAAAAAAGAATTGGAACAAGCTGTGCTAAGTGACAGTGATTTCCCCAATATCCAAGTGTGTTTTGTTTACGGCTAGGCATTGCAACTGTCAAAGCTTTTATTTTATTTTTTTTTCCTTGTACGAAACCACTACAAATATTCAGCATTAAGATAAGTCCAGAAGGCATCCTGCAGTCCAGGTTATAAAATTTCCTCATCCATTTATATTTCATAGAGTTCAATAAAATCGGTTACTGGTTGTAAAATGTAAGTCCCGAATCCTCCTCTTGTGATGGAAACTGCACAGTTTTATTATGCAATGCATGGCATTGATCCACATTAAGCATCTATCTATTCACTTATTTGTTTGTTTAAATAGCCATACCCATGGATTCAGGCAACTAGTTATGCAGCCTATGCTAGTTAAAAAGTACTTCATGGAAATCTAACTGGAATCTCAGGGTGGTGCATGCTGCAGCAGCCTGGCAGAATTCTGAAGTCCATGAACAACATTCACCAGACAGTGGTTTCCTGAGTGTAGCTGAAATTTTTGAGTGTGTTCTGTAAATCCATAAGGGGCTGGCATTTGCTGTTTCACAGCTTTCTCCTTTCTGCTGGTGAAAATGCCACAGACAGATTAAACAACTGCAGGCAAGCTTGTTTATACTTGCTAGACAAGCATGTTCTGCAAAAAGGACTGGTTCATTTGGCATATTTCTTAGCACAGTCTGACTTTTCTTTCCAATCAAAACCAAAAATATCTTTTGAATTTTGGTGACTGAATGTGGGGATTTCAGTTATGAGTGAAACACAAATACCAATTATAAACTATGCTCAAGTTCTTGGAATAAAGACCAACAAAGGAAGGGTTCTCGTCTCTTTTTTGTTACACTCATCTCTTTTATGTTTTTTCTCCTTTGGCTGAACGTACCAAATGTTTCTGGTAGTACTGTGGCAGCACAGCTTGAATTTTACAAGCATCTTTAAAGTCTTTTGAATTTAAGCATTTACTTTTATAATTTTTACATAACTTCTTATATATTTTAATTCATATTTAATGCATGATGATAAGCATATCTCTAATTTTGAACAATATCACATTTATTTACCCACTGTGAGACTTTCATTTTGATAGTAAATGCACTGGAACATTCCTCTATAATATACTTCTATTTTCAGCCATTCTTTGAAGTATTAGATGGTTATTTAATTTAGCAGCACAGAAGGCAAGTACTGTAAACACCACAATCCATTTATGAAAAGTAAAAGTAATTCATGGATCTTCTAATCCAACAAAGCAAGCTATAAGTGACCAAATGGAACTGCAGACTGAGACTTATCTACCATAGGTCAGGTTGTGTTAAAGATTTACTGTAAAAAAATAGAAGAAAAAAGGGAAATTAAAAAAAAAGGTGGTTTAAATATTCGTTACTGGTCTCCTGAAACAATCTTTCTGCCAGGAAATTTGTCTGGGGAAGCTGAACACTTCCCCAGTTAAGCTATATGAGCACAATTCCTATCTTTTGAAATAAATCATATATAGAAGTGTCTTTGCAGAAAAAAATCTTTACTGTGATTAAAATGTAATTGCTCACTGGGAACTTGTTGCATAATTCAGTATCTGTCTCTATAATGGGAACAAACTGCATGGCTTGAGCATGCTTTTAGATGCAGATTGAGCTCTTTTCTATCTCCAAGATGAAAAGAAGCCCTGGACTTCTCTGATAACTGCATTTGATTTTAGAATGAAAGAAGACAGACAAATTGGGAAAGTAAAATTTCAAGATCAAAGCTCCATCACAGAAACTTTTACAAGCCTGAGAAACAGAATACAATGGTTAGGGTGCTTTTATTCAAAGGTGTATCAAAAGTGGATGCTTGATTTTAGAGACATTTTTTCTTTATTCTTGGAGTAGCACAGAGTGGATGAAACCTAGAAGTCAGAAAAACTAGATTAGAGAAGAAAAGTAGCTGCGTTCAGAAAAACCTTTTGCTTGCCCATTCCTGAGGTCACTGAAGTAAACTTCAAAGGTAGGTATTCATATCCCTTACACTTCAATATACAAGTCTTCCCTTTGTGATTTATCTGCCAAGAATTATGAAGAGGCAAACCCCAGCAGTGCTCAAAGTAATTTCATTAAAAAATGAAAAAAACCCAAACCCTAGCATTTTATTAGGTTTGATCTCAGTCCAACATCTCTATTTTCTATTCCAAGGCTTTAGAAAAGTAGAAAAAGGGAAAGGGAAAGGTGAGGGATCTCCAATAACCCTATTTCATTTAGTTGATCCATATGATGATTAAATCAGTGTTTAGATCACCTTAACCACTCACTTTTCCTGCTATTGTTTCCTTGTTAGGTAGTTCTAGTGAGCATAAGATAATTTCTTTTGTTCATATAAAAATCAAATTGAGAAATAAAACTTCAGAGAAGGAAATTATCAAGATCCTCAGCACATACACACCATATAAGTACATAGATCACAGCCTCCTGGACCCAGTACCCTTGAAAAATGCCCAGCTTCTCAGAAATACTCTCAGACCACTATTATATAGACTAAACCCCAGAACTTTGCATCTACAAAGATGATGTCGTCACCTTGGCTTTGTGCACGATCAGTCAGAGTGGGCTCTCAAAAAGCTAGCTCACCAGCTGTAGTGTCTCTCCCAGAGCTCTGGGAGTTCCTGACTACATAACTCACCTCTGTCATATTTCAGTATTCTGGGAAAGCAAAGATATGTGAGAGAACTGGGAGTGTTTGCTGTTGCTGAGTCATTTGGCATCAGGACATAACATAAATTGTGAAGCAGGTGGTGTTTCCTACAGGCTGATGTTTTGATGCCCAGGTATGTTGCATTGTCTTAGTCCAGATGGCAAAACACATATGTCTGAGAGCAGGACAGAGCCTGCTAGGCTTCGAGCAACTGGATATATGCATTCTTATGGCTGCTGAGGTCCCTCAGAGAGCAATCCAGCAGCCCTCCCAACCTAATTAATCGTGGCCATGAAGAACCTGGCTGTAGCTGCAAGAACACCCTTGTGTTTTCTGCACTTGTGACATCTGCCCTTTTTACCTTCAATATCAGCTGCTTGACTTCTTAATCTGGGAGCTGGTAACTGTAAGGACTGGATTCTTTTGATGATGTTGGGGCTTTTTTTGTGAAAATCAGACAAGAATATCTGTGGTGAGTGAGGGATGCTCGCACTGGAATCCACAGTATTTCACAATACAAATTACGAATTAGTTGTTACATAGATCCAGTGTCCAATGGTGCTGTCTCTGCTGCCATGGTGTGTGCATTCATGTTTCTGAATATAAACTTATGCAGGTACAGAGACTCTTCAAGAATATGAAGAATATATACAGCACTTAATGCTTTCTGAACAGAATAGATTTGAATTTCAGCTACCAAAGGGAAGCCACTGAGCCTGTGAAATAGGCCCGGAAGAAAGCAAGCAGGGAAATAAGTTCCCTTTACCTCCTTGATCATAAATGGAGATGTTTAGCTACAGAATATATAGCCTCAGCATAGGAAACATGATTCAAGCAAGCCAGAGGGAAAAGAAAAACATGAGAAATGTAGAACCATAGTGATAGGTATCTCCCAGAGGATTTTTTATTTTCTGCTATGTTTTCAAGGCAATTGATGGCTAGTTGTTCAGGCCACCTACTCTCAATTTTTTACAGCTCTGAAAAAACATTCTGATGTAATTATTCAGTGACTTTCCAAATGTTAGTGTTGTAAAGGAAATTCTGGGGCTAGGAGAGCTTCAGAGAAAAAATTGTAGTTAGTTTTTGGCTTAATAAACAATTTACTCAGTCAAAAAGAACATGTTTGCACAATTCAGAATGTGTGGCAAACAATACAAGAAATCAGAGGTGTTTTTTTTTTCCTAAAAGAAAACTTTCATTACTTTTTGACTAAATCTCAGTTTGAAGTGTATTCTTTACCCAAATGTCTCCTCTTTTCTGAGTTTTACTCCTTTCCATGTAACAATAATAATTTGAGTCACAGCTGCTTCACTGGAAAAACATCCTCCATTTCAATGCAAAGGAGTAAATCTGTTTAAGAAAGCTTCAGTGTTAGCTTAAACTAATCTATTTCACTTTGCAGAAAAATGGGCTGGAAATTAACATGATCAGTTATGGCGTCTCAGCTGCAAGGCTGGTACCAAGCAGCTGTGAAGGATAATTTCATAAACTATTTAATTCAGAATTGTAAGAACATTTGTATTTGTGTGAGAATTCCTGTAAACTCTTCATGCATGGGCTAGTTACAGGGAATATGAGCTTGTTTATGTCTTATAATTAACAAGCAAATCACTACAGACATGTTGTGAAAGTGGATTGCACCTTGCAGATGACTCTGGATATTTGGATACTTAAGAGCTTCTATGCTAAACTGCACCTGGACTCAAACAAAGAAAAGTCAAGAAAGAAGAGTATAAATGGCAGATTTTTTTTTCTTGGTAGAAAATGCAAAAGCGCCATCAACAAAGCAAAAACTGTTAGCATAAGCAGAGTGATAGTGTGAAGCAAGAAAAGCAAAACCCAGCAAGTGATTCTCTATCAGCTGTGGAAATCACCATTTGACTATTGTTTGCCAACCTTGTGGTAAAATGAAGACCTAAAAAGGCATGTCTCAGTTGTCATGGGATAATTGATGTCTAACCACAAATGTCTGATGCTTTGAGATGCCTCAAGATATCCTCACTGGCTTTTCAGCTGCTCCTTTGGAAGGGTGCAGAATTCCCGTGACTCGTAATTTTTGCCTGGCTTGTGTAGATATTTTAGAAACACTGCAACATCTCAAGTGGTAGGTGATGTATACATTTAGTCAAGTGAATTTAGGTATCTGAACAGAATTCCACTCTCTGCAAGGGAATACTAGAATGAAACTAGTAGGGAGAAATGCAAAATAAAGACTTCTGGGCTTCTCATTCAAGTAAGGATTTCCCTTTGGTAAACATTTTATTGAGTGACAACTCAGCCCTCACCAAAATTACTTGAAACAGATTTTGTATTGCCTTTCTGTGGAAACAGTTCAGGAATGCACAGTCTATTACTGTGAGCAAATACTGCAAAACATGCAAAACTAAAATGAGTCTATGAATTTCCAGCTGTGTAACAAAACACTTGTTTTCTGCTTAATACATGCACAGAACAAGATTTTCTAAAAGCTTAGTGTATGCAGTTTTAAACAAATGCTAAAAAAACTAAACTTCCAAACAAATAGAAAGTCTGATGATTACAGATAAAAGAAGAAGCAGTGACATGCACATTTTCTCCTTTTAACAGGCTGCATTGTTTATCTTAAGGTGATAATTCTACTTTTAACATAAAAAGTAGAGCTTACTGGGGGTGTGACTAAAAGTTATGTTAGAATCAGAAAACATGAGTTAGTAGGAAATGCAAGTAATCACATAGCCAAACTTCTCTGCACGTGTTACTCTCAGATATCCCTAATTTTTTTTCCTGGGAGACTTGCCTAATGATGGAGGCTATACAACCTTCCCAGCCACCTATTCCAGTGTTTGTACAATTCAAAGATGTGTTTAGTTGCTTTTCCTAAAATATATTCTTTTCTGTATTATTTGCCATTTATATGACAACAGAATATTCCATCCCCCTTAGCTTGTTCCCTCCTCAATAAGATAATGGATTTTTCCTAGTACTGTGGTGTTTATAAAGCAAACATGACTTTATTAAGCACAGGTTACCATTCACTTTGAAGAGAAGTACACTGATTCTATCTACTCAAATGCAGTCTTCTGTTCACTGTAAGCATTGAACACATTCCACCACTTCAGGTTATGAGACAAATAGAACAAGTACAGAGAAATTACTAGTAATATTTTCTTAGATTAATGACTAACAACACCTATTAGTGGTGTTCAGGAATTATTTTGTCAGTAAGTAAATCATAGCTTCAAACAGTCTTGTATTTATTACTTGTACCAGTGGTCTCTACCTTAAATGCCTTCTACCACCCTTCAAATTTGATGAGAAAATTTTGCAAAGAAATACCTATACTTAGATGATAGCTGTACTGTTTTAGAAAACATTAGTCTTGAAACTGTATTATTTAATACATATATTTTAAACCGGTTGAGACATACTGGATTGAAGCCTTGAGTGCCACATAATTATCAACTGCTGTTGTACAGCAATTTACCTTGAGAACTGAAGTTTCAGATATATTGAAATGTTGCTGTAACAACAGGACACTGCATAGACAAAACAGCATTATCCAAGAATATAAGGTATTGTAAAAATCACAACGAAAACTATGTTTGATGAGGGATAAATCAACAAAGTTTTCCAGAAGGTCTTGCCTAAAAAAATCATAGAAACAAATATTAGCATCATAAATTTTAGATTTCAGGGTATCCTAGAAAGGATAATAAAAACCCAAACAAAACAAAACAGAAAACCAAACCAAACAAAAACCCCTCTAATAACCCCTCTATTTTCTATCAGCCACAGCAAATAGAAAAATTAGGAAAAAAAACATAAAATAAATAGTCTTTTTCCCAATAGAAGGATTCAAATAAGATGTCTCTTTCTCCTAGTATGGTCTCCTAGTATGGTCTTTCTCCTAGTTGGTCACCATACTCATTAATTATCTGAAAGACAAGGTAAATACTGAGAATAAAATTTGACAATATGGTGATAAATAGTGAGAATATAGTAATAATATTATTATTATTATAAGATTATAATATAATATAATTATAATCTTAATATAATAATTATTATATTATAGTAGAATATGATATAATAATATAATAATTATATTACTATAATTATAATATTAGTATATGATTTTAATATTTTTTTGAGAAATAATGATAATAAAATAATGAATAAATTAATGATAATTTTAAATTATTCATGATTATAAAAGTAAAAAAAATACTGTAAAGATGTGCAGTAGGGTGCCAAAATATTGACTGACTAATAAAGTGTCAAATAAAATTCAGTGTTGATTAGTGCAAATTAGCACTTGTGGGGAAAAAACCCCAAACTATATACAATGACTGATTCTAACCAGCTACTGCCACAGAGGGCTGAGAGCTATGATTTACTAAAGATGGTTTTTTGATTTCATTTTGATTTCATGTTCATTGCTTAAAAAAAAGATAAATTTTAAGAACTGTTGATATAAACATAAAAACAGATGAACATATAAAATATAAAATATAAAATAACCTTATAAAATAGCATGTTGAATCTTGAATATATNGTTCATTGCTTAAAAAAAAAGATAAATTTTAAGAACTGTTGATATAAACATAAAAACAGATGAACATATAAAATATAAAATATAAAATAACCTTATAAAATAGCATGTTGAATCTTGAATATATGAACTTCTGATTCCACCTTGTGAAAGGAGTACAGTAGAACTTGTAGAGATAGAGAAAATAAACAAGTCTTATTGAAGGTTTATATTTAATAAATTCTGAGCAAAGATAAATTAAATATACTAGAACTCCTTGAAAGCGGGAGCTGGAGAATAACATGAAATGAAATCACCTTCATGAGAAAGTAAATTGGAAGTCCTTATTCAGAGGAGGAAATTGGATCAACATGGGATTTTTGTCATGATAGTGGACTTTTAAAAATACATATATACCTAACTAAACCATTTCACCCATCGTTACTGAGAAGATGTTAAGTAATTATTAAACTTGTGAAAGAAAACCACATTCTCTACTATTAAATACTAAGAAACAACACTGGGCTGCTTGAGATCATGAAAAGTGAGGACTGTTTCATGCAGGCAAACACCACTGCACATTCTGGTCCTTCACAGTTGGCTAAACTTTGCATAGGGGATCCTTTCAAGAAATAGTGGAGTAGATGGGCAAGGTTATGAACTGTGGGGTACTCCAGTAGAACTCTTGTATTCTCATATCTGCATTCAGAAAACAATTCAGTGATGGCCATGGTAGGATTGGACCAAAGCTCCATCCAGCAGAGCATTTTTTCTTTGAGGAAGAAGTTTCAGGGGAGGGAAATTATGCTGATGATAAAGAAACCCCTTTTGGTTCATTTATTTTGTCACAACTCTGGGCAGATCCAGCTCCCTGAAAGGCCTGGGAGGAGTGAAAGGCAGCTCTGTTCAGTGCAAATCTCAGCCTTCCCATTTTATGCCTTTCCTTGCTTGATCACAATCCCTCTTTCATTTTAGGGCACAATTGATTTTAAGCTGCCTTCACATCCCAGTACCCAGGTCTGAAAGCAGATCTAGCACATCTGAGGCCAGCTACAGAGCATTAGGACATCCTCCAACATCCGTGCCAGTGCTGAGACCCGGAGTGTTGCACAGCCTCACTCTGCTGGCCCCGCGTAATGGGAGCAGAGCCCTCAACAAAAGGCTTTACTAGCCCTCTTTATGAACACAGAGAAATAACAAAGTGCTCTGTTTGCAGAAGGTTCCTCTTTTCAGAAAGATACCAGAAATGCATGTTAGAGATTGGATGGATCTACTTCTTTGGTGGATGACAGGGTTTGCAGAAAGCAAACAATTAGAGCCTGCCCACTGGTAGCCTCCCAAATTACAGCAACAATGATTTTGTAGCAAACACAACAGAAAGCAGACTGCAAACATAGACATAAGCTTCTTGTATTTTCAGAGCTGGTTATTTTAACAAAAAGCTGTGTTTTTTCAGAAAGAACGAATCTTCTCACATTGTTAACCAGCAAGTGGTACATACAGGGGCACTGCAGTCCAGCAATAGGGAGACAAATTACATCTTTCTTGCTTTGTAAGAATAACTGATAGATCTTCCTTTATGTCTGAATTAAACTGGAAAAACATCTTAATTCAAAATTGTTTTCACTGTACTTATTACAGGCAGAAACCAGAACAGGAAGCTTTGTTTTGCTTCTGTTTTAAATCTACCAACTAATTCGTCTATTTAACTTACTCAATTCTGTTATGTTTATTATATAAACACTGTTTTACTTCAACATTAATGATGTTCCATTTCCCTACTTTTCCATTTTAGGTTTTTTCCTATATATGTTTGATTGTATAAATAAATACATGGATATATAAAATGAAACATACGCAAATGAAACTCCAGCTAGTGAATCCATGCTTCTATTTTATAAATGTTCTATTTTGGAATACTTCTTCAACAGAGCTGCAGTAGAGAATTGGCCTTGTATTGGATGAACTGAATTTAGAGACTAAATTCTATTACTTGTCTATTTCACAGATGAAAATTCCTATGAAAGTACCTAAAAAAAATTCCCCTTTTGAGGTAGAAACAACTTACAAAATGTGTCCCTTTGGGACAAACAGTTCCTTAAGGAAAATATCATATAAACTTACAGTAATTTTGCACTGAGGCTTGGTGTAACAGTTTCATGTGACATTTCAATTTGGACCAATCTGTTTATAGTCTTACTGGCAAAAGTAAGGAAAGACACTCTGGAGTGGGAATATAAAATCAAACTATGGCTCTGTGAGCCAGTTTTCATTGAAACATAAGCCATACATGCAATATACTCATTGACATGGTAGTAGGCTGGTGTAGTGCCCAGGTAGTATTGGATTCAGTGTATTTACCAGATTGCAGCAACAGGCTGGTACAGTCAGCACACATTTAAGGTCCTTGTTGCTAAGTCTACCTTGTAACACTGAGCCTAGCAAATTCAATCAGGTCTGTGTTAGCTCAGCTGCTTTTGTACTGCACTCTGCTATGCACTGTAAGCATGGATGAGGTTTTTTTCCCAACACACTACAATTACATGTTTTTAAAATAAAAGGTAATTCACTTTCTTGGGGTTTTGCTCTATCTTGCATTTATGCTCATGTTCCAACTTTATGTCCTACCATAAAACCTGTTTGCGTTATGAACCTTTTTTGCACACCAAATTTCTTTCTTCTACATCATTGATGATGCTCCTCTAAAAGCAAAAGGTTTATTTTTAAAGTTCTTTTAAATGTTACAATATGAAACTGGTTCAGATATTCTATACTTAATATGCTCTTAGTTCAGCTATGCATACAATATTTCTGCAATTGAATCTCCTGTACTGATAGGGCAGTAGCAAACTACAAACACTATGTAAAGCATAAGACAAGAATAATATGTCAAACAAATTGTGCGGAGAAATGTTGCTATCATGTGAGAAAAAAAAAAAAGAAGACTGAAATATTAAGGAAAAGATCAATATATCTTCAACACCAAAAGTCAATATTTGGAGATGGTGATACTTTATGTATTTAATCCTTATCTCTACTCTTCTGTAATGTTACAGAAGCTTGGGCAATATTACACATTCATGACAAAAAAACAATTAAGTTCAGGGAGGAGCATAAACTCTCATTCTTTTTGCTGTATATTTCACAAGTACTGTCACTCAGAGCATGATCATATATAAACCCCTCTTCTAAGGATAGCAGATCTATGCCCAAATATAAAGACCGTGATATTTGCTATCTCCTTAGTTCTCAAGGTTTTATAATCATGACCATCTCACTTTTCATTACAATAAATGCCTGACTTGCATGTGACACAGTCTCTTACATCAGAAGGATGTTTTAATGGGAATTTTTTTCATGCTAAAGTTTGTGAGAATCTAATCCATGGTTATTGTATACTATATTGTCAGGTAAACAATTTCTGTATGTTCCCTTTGTTGTCTATTTAGTTTTTTAGTTTGTCACTAGTCATTAGAAACTAAAGCTACTGCTGTATTTTAATTTGAATACAAGCCCCTGTGCTGATACAGTCTTTGGAAGCCAAACTTTGTCTCAAGAGAAATTTTACAGCTGAGTTGCTTGCAAAGCTCTCATTTATTTCTGATGAAGTAGCATGGTACGTGCATAACAAAACTTGGAATGACTGAAAGAAAAAAGGATAATCTTGTAACACTGATAATTTAAATTAATAAATGAAAACTCCTAGTCCATGAACTACAGTTGCCCCAAAAGGGCAAGATATTCCAGTTATTTGGAAGCTCCTGAATAATCAGATAATTATTATTTCAAATCCGGCAACAGGAAAAAGTGTAGCACACTCTTCATGAACTCTCAGCATCAGAAAGGAAGTAAAACTCAGACAATGAGCTTGATGCTGTTTTTTAGCATTGTTTTGACTCAAATATGGAGTAGGCAATTACATATATGACTTCTCAAATTCTCTAGCAAAGCTTTTCAAAAGTTATGAGAAAAAAGAGCCATCCCTTTTTCTCAGAATAATGATAGCTGGCAAGTAGAATTTTTAGACAATAATGCCTCAGAAGAACAGCAGATTTCTTGAGCAAGATGTAAATCTATACAGCTGTTCCCTCTTTAAACACTTGGCAGCATGCAGTGGTGCTCTATACTTGTTATATACCAATAAAAGCAGTGGAGTGTGAATAAAAACACCAATAAACTTTGTAGCTAATCCTCTCTCAAAGTGGACTGTACCTACTTTTAAAGCACAACTAGTGAGTTCCATATACTCATCTTTGGTATTTTCAATGCTATTGATTTACAGGGAACATTAATTTCTTGAGAAAAACTCTCTGTGACTATCTTACTCTAGCTGACTGTCAGCTACTAAAATGTGCTTATCAGAGTTTTATAGGGAATATAGCTGGAGGTTAACTTCATGTAATGCTCTGATAAGTCCTGAAATTTGGCTTGTCTTTCAACCAAGAATTAAGTAAAATGGGATTAAAAACCAGGATTTAAACAGTTCTATGCCCAAGTCTGATTCATAGTTGACCTTACATACAAAGGAGCAGCAGAGGGTGAGTAAACAGTATATACACCACTCTGTTTGCTTGCTTGTGCAGCAAACATTTCAAATGGCAGTGTCTTAGTGCAAGGTATTATTGCTTGTTTGCTGAAAGAAAAGAAGATTCTATAAAAGAAGGTAAAAGGAAAAGGCAATTGGCTTATGATGCAATATTTTCCCTTAGTCCACAGGAGAGATGCCAAAGGGTGTCAGCCTTCCCAGTGCTCAAGGCATTCCAGCAGAGATCATGGCACACAGACCTGGAAGAAC
This sequence comes from Urocynchramus pylzowi, assembly GCA_013397555.1. Lineage (NCBI taxonomy): Eukaryota > Metazoa > Chordata > Aves > Passeriformes > Fringillidae > Urocynchramus > Urocynchramus pylzowi. The sequence continues at coordinate 545,664 of VZRH01005337.1, read as the reverse complement.
CTGCTCTTATAAACCATATTCCTTCAATCACAGTGAGATGGCTGACTGTTTTATGTCCCATAAACTGTGACACAATTTCCTGCCTTTATTTCCCAATGTGATAAAAGGTTTTTCATAATGCACCACATAGAGTTGGTGCAGTCTCTACCACTGTGTTCTGTATTCTGCATCCTGGAATGGACTCTGGGAAATGGAAGCAAAGCAAACAAGCAAACAAAACCTCTTTTTATCCTCTGCTCTTCTTCTTAAATAGAACATAAATGCCACCTTTCATTCAAGCAAAACAAAACAACACTGTCACTAAAGGATGCTGTCTGTCGTAAAGCTCATGGTGTTTTGAGCTGAGCAAAAGGACAATTAAACCCAATAAAGTAGTAAAGGAAACCATGGGGAAATTTAACATGAAAGTAAAAGGCGATTCAGAATCCTGAATATCAGATTTGTAATGCAGTTCTCTCTCTCCAGGGGATCAAAGTTAGATATTATAAAAAATTCTCACAATATTCTAAAGTTTCTCTCTGTAAAGATACATGAACTGGAAGTATCTTACTCAGTACAGAAATGTCTGAGACCATCAGAAGTCGCTAAAATTGCACTTAACTTTGGCAGCATAATTTCTGAGTTATCATCTATTAATGGACACAAAAATAAACAATGAAAATTTATTATTGATTCCATGATCAGTGCAGCCTCCTCTAACAAAAAAACACAACTTGAGCAAAGATTGTCCTTGTTTGAAATCCCTACATGGATCTGTTCTCAGGACTGCCAGGTATTGTACTTGTCATGAACAATAAAATAGCAACATACAGTGTTCTTGTTGAAATAACCTGTGGATGTGATAATAGAAATATTCAAGTAAGGTGAAGTTGCAGATAGAGTTACAGTAAATCAATGAAGCTTTAAAAACTAAAGAAAAACATCTAAATTTGCAAGATGTGGCTCAGGTAGAAACTACTTAGTGGCAGATCGCAGAGTGAAGCTCCAAGTTCATAGAGATAAATGAGCAAAAGGAGGTGCTGTACCAACAGATTCGATTGCTTTGCCTAACCAAAGATACCTAGAGCTGTTTGGGCCAGCCTGGCCAATACTCCTAGACCCTTGTCTGCAACTCCAGAAGGACAAAGGCCAACCCTGTATCATATCTGCCACCCATGTGTGGTGTCCAGGATGCCTTAAGTTATGTCAAATAGCACCAGATTCCTCTGTGTGGTCAATTGACCCCTTCATTGTTCAGAATACATTTTAATACGTGCAGTTTCAGTCTGTATTTCTTAGTCTTTATCCATTACCACAGAAAATTTAAATGTATTGCTTCTTGACTAGTTCTAAATTCTTTACCCCAGCCCCTCTTCTTTCTGACTGGTACTGCATTAAAGATTAAATAATAAAGGAACAGAAGCTTGAAAAACAAACAAATCACTCAACAAAAAATATCAATTACATAGGTCAGACCAAAGTTCATGTAGTGAGTCACATGAATCAAAGTTCATTATCATTCGTCTGATAATGGTTTATAGATGATGTTTAGGAAAAAGATTGAAAGTGTGATAGTTTTTTTCAGGCTAGTTTCCCAGCTTTAAACAATCTGCACTACAGGGACTTCCTGAAGCATAAGTGATATCTTTGTGTTGATACATTTGTCTTCCACAGCCACCAGAGGTCAACCAATCATTTATTCCAAGTGAGTGACTTCATTGTCTGCAAGGAGTTTATTGACAAGAAAGTAAAAGTTGCTGTTATGGCTGAAAATGAAGTAATTGGGTAGTGCAGATGATTTAATCAGTTTCTGGATAGTTCCTTTAAAGAAAAAAAAAAAATTCCTGTTTCTGATCATAATGAGCTTATACAATGTGACTTGGAATCTGCAATTTCAAGCGTCAAGATGCAATGGTAGCAATGTGCCTTGGTTTCAAAAGCAGGATGAGTTGCATTTTATCAAAAGGAACACCAATATCAGCAAGAAGAACGACAATATTTGTTCAAGTGTGGCCCAGCAGAGAAAAAACTTCAAAAAATAATTTAAAGGTCTTATACAATATAGTTGAAAGACTGATTTGTAGTAAGACATCTTTTTTTCATTGCTTCAGAACAAATTACCAGTTTATTAAGGAAAAATATTTCAAAAGAGGATGTAAATCCAGGACCAGTTCTGCCCCACAGAATATGGACGTATTGAAACTCATATGGAATGATAATATGTGATAAACTCTTTGTTTTACATATAATCTAGAGAATCATCTAACAAAATCACACCTTTTTTTTTCCTGTATATTATGGGGTTTACTAATTGCACACATTTTTTACATTGAGAATCTTAAATCCTTAGGAACACGTATTATAAAAAGATCGTGACTTCCACGTAAGTCAGGGAAAAAATCCATTAGTTCATTTTAGTTGAATCCCATTGTTCATGCATAAAATCTCACTTTTCCAATTCTTTCCCTAGGGAGAAGCCTAATGTGTAGCTTTTATCAGTGTAGCTTCCACACTGTCGTTAAAGCTGAAAGGAAGAACAAGAGGAAGAAAGTACACTGTGCTTTTCCAGAATCATGAACCAGTGTATTGTTCCTTCCATATGGCTTACAGCCCTATCTCAGGAATATAAACATTGGATTGACCTCCGGATGACCTAAGATTAAATGGTTACAGGGAAAAATTAAGCAACAAGGGGCAGCTTAAAGCTAAGTGTGCTCCAGGCAGCGACATAGAGAGCCTTATGCAGTCTAAATAAGCTGGCTGAATAAACCTTCCATGGAGCAAACCTTTCCCTTCCCTTGCAGCCAACCACATAAACTTCCCATCACTCCTGCAGACGCTGTGCTCACAAGCAAATGAGCTCTTGAAATGTTTCAGGCTTTTTACTGTCAGAAATTTCTTAGAATATTTATCCAGAGTGTATACACTTGTTTTTAAATGCTCTCCTGGAAAACAGCACAAAACCATCATGGGGCTTGCTCCAGACCTTGCCAGCTTGCTTCCACTGATGACTAAGTCAGGACAAGTCCTTGAAAGTCTCACCAGAGAACAATGATTACATTTTAGGACTTCTATGCTTGAAATATATCTTACATAAAGAAAATGAGAATGTTTTTACTGTTGGATTTTAGTTTATAAAAATTTGTGTCCCAGCATGTTTTGGAGAACACAGAGTGGTGTCTTACTGTCTAGACACCCCTCAGAGTTATAGCTTAAGACAAGTAAGAGACTATGCTTGTGGTCTGGGTTTTTATTTTTCTTTTAAAAATTTGATTGTTTCAATGTCGGAATTATTTCTTTACTTATATCTTCATTTTGAATACTCTCATCTTTTTATTTTATTTTTCTCCTAGATTCCTAGTCTCCTTTTTATTCTCTATGTCTTCTTTTTCTTCTCTTATTGATGCTCAAAAGGTACACCAAGTGAAGCTGGTAAAGAAAAACAGAAAAAGTATGGTCTGGTTTAAAAAAATAATTATCTCAATGTTTTAGTTTTGTTAATTTTTATTCCTGGATTACAATGCACCTATTTTTTATAGCAAGCTACAGTCACTGTTCCATTTTTTTTCTATCTCATATGGTGTGGATTTTTGTTATGCTAGAATGTCTTTGGAAATAGATAAAGTTCTTAAGCTTCTATCTTTCAAAAACCTGAAAGTATACAAGCATAATCTGAATTTATGACCACTGCATGAAATATTATCCTGTAGACTATAGTAGTTCAGGATCATCTTCCCCTTCTTTTACAAGAACAGCAATCTCTGGGAGATAGGACAGAGAGTAAAGGGGAAAGTTGAGCCAACACTCTCTGAAATAGAGTGGATGTTGGATCTGTAAATGAAATGCTGGCACCATGAAAAAGAATGGCAAAACTCTCTCTGATTTCAGCAGACCGGAATTTTGCCACCACCTTAATGAGACAAGTAAAGAGAATTACATGAAACGTATCTTTTTTTTTCTTAACAAATGCAGGCTTCAGACTCTTTTACATATCAATGTTTAACCTATCTTTGTTTTATCATAGAATATGTTTCACTGATGGCAGTACTGAAAAGGAGCCTAAAATACTGTGTGGAGCATAAAATATGAGAGAAAAGTAATATTTGAATTTGAAAAAAGCCTAATTTTTAACAGTGTGCTATGCCCACCTTTTTTTCTTATATCTCTCATCATGATAGCAAACTGTTTATTTTGTGCTAGCTTCCTAAGTGGCAGTAAATAGGCAAGAATGACAGTGAGTTTAAGAAATACTCTCCTATGCCTCTTGATTTTCATATTACAGCAGCAAAGGGATGCTACCAACACACACAATATATTTTTTATTTGTTCATTTTTTTAACAAACTTGCACAGTGTTGTCAGCCTTCATGCTATTGCTATAAATTTTTAATAGCTAATGTTTTACATAAGTATCTACCTCTTGAAAATGATGATTGTGCAAATAATTTCAGAGTTCATTAAAAAGCATTCCTAGTGTCTAATCTTTAAAGCTTTGAAGACCTAAGTAGGGCCCACATTGCAAGGAAGCATTAGAGCCTTTTGCTAGCTTTCAAATATCATGATTTTTAGACATTTGGGATCAGGAATTATGAACCTTTGGTCAGTCTTCCCCTATATCATAAATCTTCCCCTCTTTCAGTTGGACTCTGACTTAATTCTTCGTTATTGTATGCCTTTTTTTCTCTGCTTATTTTTTTTTCTTTTCTTTTTCCTCCCTACACCATTTTCCTTCAGTATCACTCCAAAAACTTGATGAGGTGCCAGTATCTACTTCCACAGAATTATTCATCATACATTCATACTGATGTTAGTAAGATATGGATCATGTCATGTGAGATGACCATTTGGTGAGAATGGGAACATCTCATCTCTCTCTGCCTTATCAGCATATTGGTACTCCAACTCCATTGCTCAAAGGAGACATTTTTTATAATTTTCAGGATGTCTTGTACTTGAAACGTGATTAGAGCTTCTCTAACCAATAAGCTAATAAGCTGTTTTCTGTTCTTTTAAATTAATGATCACAGACTTTATTCCCTATAGAAACATGCTTAAAATGTACATAGCAAATGAAGATTAATAGGTAAGCCTTTAAAATTTAGGGTTTAAAAAAAAATTAATGTCATCTAAAAAATTTAAAAAATCTGTTGTACTCTATGTTCAGTTGTCTGTGTATATAAATCAACAAAAAGAAAAAAGCAATTCAGTAGGAGGGAATTTGCAATACAGAGTATTACACCAGAATCATCTTACTGTAGATTTTATTGGCAATAAAAAGGAAATAAAACTCAATAAAAAGGAAAATACGTTAAAAAAATAAAACCTTATGGGTTTTTTCCTGTGTGCTAACTTATGCAGCAGCATAAGAATTTTCATTTCTAGACAATTAGAATGAGTAAAGAAAACTTCATTTTTTTGTGGGTCAACCCTTTTTTTGTCATGTTGTGCTGGTTTTATATGATATCTCCTAGCCATTTTACTAGGTGGAATATCTAGACTATTATGTAGAAAGGGTTTCTGTTTTGTAAATATACTTAAGCAAACAAAGGAGCAATCTGCCATTCCTTTTGTAAGTGTATGTATGCATACATACATACACTTACATATATATAATACTTATATATATGTTATATATATATTTTTTTTTTTATTTATATTTATATGCACACAAATGTGTATAAACACTGGGTTTTTTTTCCAATGGCATTTCAAGGCATTGTTCTAGGAAGATTGTTTTCTTTACCCTTGACTTGTGTTAAATATTCCACTCAGGTTATGGAAGATGGTTGTCTGATTGCTTGCCCTATTTTTCTTTGCCAGAACAGATAGACTATGCTTATCTATTAAAAGCACTCTGGAGCTACATTAAGCTTGGATACCTGTGGAGCTTGTCAGCACAGGTTCTCACACAGGTCACTGGTTGCTGGGGCAGCCTCAAGAACAGAATAACAAGCACTATTTGATATGGGAAACACACATCTGCGTCTTTTTCTTATCAGCATACTGATGAGAAATCCTTTGGATAATGAAATAGAAAAGCTCTCTAGGTAATTTTGGTGCTTTTTTTTTTTTTCATTTTTCTAACTCTTGTTGTCTCTGGTGCAGCTATTTTTTTATTTGTGAATCACAGAAAGATTTAACACCTTTGTAGTGGTTGGGAGACCTATGCATCACTTCCACTTCTTGGAGAGATGTCTCAGTTCAGAAAAGACCTCACAAAGACAGGTTACTAGTTGACCACCTGAAAAAACAGAAGGAGTGGAAATAAGATCCATCAGAGATGATCTGGAATAAAACTATATTATGACTATAATTTCAGGGACTGTATTCAGTTGTGCAGGCATAGGTGTCAGCCAGCTTGGGACATCTGAGGAAGCTATTTATAAATATTAAATCCTGAGCTGGGAGCCATAGGAGACCTGCAGTTTTCTAGAGATGGAAACTAGGTGGTACAACTCTCAACTCGTGAAAATCCACAAGACACCTATATTTAGGAAAATAACTTGCACTCCATTAGGTTTTGCTTTTTCTTATTGTATTGCTATTTAATGTCTTAACCCTGGGTTCAGTTCAGGTGCCCATGTAGAGGTGATAGTTAAATGTGTGATTCACAGCAATAGCCTGTCCAGCTTTAGATGATCCTCTCATAGGTAGGTTCTCATGCAGATCCTGTGTTACAGCTGATAAACCTGTGTCACCTTCCCTGGAGCATCTCAGATTTTACCAGATACTTATGTATGGACAGCTGCTTCAAATCTCTGTGTACTCCTAGCTATAAGCTGTCCATAGACAAAACATATTGTGAAGATACCAGCAAATTTTTTCAATATTGCACAAGGAGATACTCTCTACCATTCTGGATCATTTTTGCTTAATAATAGAGTCCATGTATTGCACTCAATTCCCATTATTCTGGAGCTTTCAGATTCCTTTTTAACTAATGCTTTTATTACTCTTTTGTACAAAAAAAATCTACCAGCACAGCCAGAACTGCTGTACTATCATGTAAAGACCGGTGTATGTGATGTTTCTATTTTCAGGATATATGGAATACCATGTCTTTATTTCAAATATGCTCGCTGTTTTAAACCTTTGACCTTTAAAAAGAAAAAAAAAAGCTATAAATTCACCAATTAATGTATTTTCTGACACTTTCCTTTTAACATAGAACTCTTACTTCCACACTGTTCAAGTTTCAGAGTGTACCAGAATTTACTGTAGATAAATATTTATCTGTATAGTTGTAAACCATAGCAGATGTGTTATCGGTTTATGCTGCAAAACCTTGGTCTTACACAATTGCTTAAAACAAATTCAGTAACTTGCCAAAATATGGCATGCAATGCCTGGTTATCATCTAAATGACATTCCTTCATTTTATGTGTCTGTTTGATTCATTAAAAAATCTTAAGGAAACATTGCACAAACTAGAATTCCATTAAGCAGACAATGAGAAAATTATTGTAAAATAGAAGCAAGCAAAATTTCATTATCATAATTTTATATTACTTAATTTTTATTTACTTTGTATAACTTTTTTTTTAAAGAACTATCCAATTTGACTCTTTTCCTCTCTCCCTTGCAAACTGAGCTTCTCTGAAGCTCTAGCACTGCTTCTAAATTTTGAATATAAATACATAAACTGTATAGCTATATCATATAATTTTTTGGAATTAAATTTTTTCCATCTTTTTTTAGACAATAAATTACAGATAGACATCTTTTGACCCTAGATCTATCTTCAGGCAAGGTTCCTCAGTAAGCTCTGTTTGTGAGATGAATAGGTGACTGAGATCACCTAGCCTTCAGAATGCTGTTTTCAAGATGCAGCTGTGCTTAGGAATCCGGATAGACTCTGTCTCCAATTAAGAAAGGACACTTAAATTATTTTCCCTTTTAACCCAATAACTGATCCCTCAAAGTCTGTAATGAGGACTTTTCTGTCCAGTTACAAAACATCACCCAAACCCACGAAGAAGAAGGAAGAAGAAGGTGAAGAAGAAGGGAGAAGAAGGTGAAGAAGGTAAAGAAGAACAAACTGTGTCCACCCTAAAACTTCCACCTTGCTTCATATTTATTTTTGCATTCTAAAATCCCAAACTCTAAATTTTCTACCCTGTGATATTACACACTTCTAACCAACTACACAGCAGTAATCCCAGTGGTATTAATCAATTTTGGAAGCCTGTTCCATGACCTCAGGTCAAATGCAGTGTTTTCTTGTGGGTCTGTACCTTTAAGCACAGAAAGTTTAAAATTCTCAGCATCCAGGATTCCAACACAAGTGCAACAGGCTTGACACATCTATACTAATAACTTCTATCTAAACTACTTAGACCTATTGTCTTCTATAACAATTTTTTTCCTGAGATCTAGGTCAGAGTGCTCCAAACTAAATATAGAGGAAGCTATCAGTTAAGAAGCAAGTTCAGTCTAGCATCCAATCCTCAATTTCACTCCCTGGGTCTCTTTTATCTGGCAGCATAAGTGAATGCATCCATGAGGAAACTGGAAACTGAAGGTACCATAGATTTGTGTCAATGCTTTAAATGAAGAAAAAAAAAGAACAAAAACCAGGAAAAAATTATTTCTTTACATATACCTTCCCTATTCGGGAACAAATTATTTTTGAGCTTTTTGTGGAAGTGATGACTTAGGGAACTTCTTGGTTTCTTTTGTAGTCCTAACTTGTGTGAAGATAGTATTTTAAATTTCAGGTTCACAAGAGTGTTTCACTATTTTGTATTAAGCAAATATCATATGGTGGACATGGTATCTGCAAAGGCAAAGGAAGAACTCTATCATGCTAATATTTACAATTAACTTTTTAATAAACTAATTTAGAATTAACAGATAGCTAGTGGCTAGTAGGGAAAAAAGCTTCAGAGCGAGAGTAATGTATAGAATGACACAGACCCAATACAAGTGCTAGTGGGACAGTTCTACTTTCTCCTGGACTTAAGATTCTTGCTGTACTTCATAAAGTTTTTGCTGTATCCTTCTACTTCTCTACAGTTTTTCCTCCTAGCTGGCAGACTCATAGGCCAGCTGGAGGTTAGTCACTTTCTATGTAAGGCAGCTTCCACAGAACAGTGTTTACTGTGGTGAATTAAGGACATTTGATATTTTTCCTATACACTAATACTATGCACCAACTAATATATGTTAAAAAAATATGCTTAAGAAAGCAAATTTCATAATCTTGCTTTGGAGATGAAATTTCAAATTTTAGGTCATCAGGTCACTATAGGCTTTTTAGGTCACGGGATTTTTAAATTCCACTTTTCGCACAGTAACTGGATTTTGGCAGCAGTCTCTTGCTGTGTCTTTTTTCTTTTGTGCTGTAGTTGTTTTTTTAACTTTTCCTTCCATGCCCACATCAAAATGATCAGTCCAGAAAGTAAGATTTGTGAGTCCTGAGTTTATTTGGATAGGCAAAGGATCTTCCGAAGTGTGCAGTATGAAATGTGGAAGCTTATAGAGTATCACATGAAAATAGTGCTTTATCCAAATAGCATCTTCATTAATTGACACCGAACATTTAACTCTGGGGAAATAAAATATAGCTACTGTAAGAATGTACATATAAAAAAATCAGCAGCCCAATTCACCATTCTTCCCCAACATATGCACCTTCAGCAAAGTAGAGGCAAAATCCTACCAAACCAAGGCAGTAGGGACAATTGCTCTAGGAAAATCCCCAGAAGCAAGTTAGTCTACTAATGGGCATATGGCAAAAAGGCTCTGTACCTTAACTGAAAACACAATTAAAGAAACTGTTGGGATAGTGGAGAGACATATATTAAGAGATTTCTAACATTATTTTTTCGAGTCTTAATTCTATGTGAGTGGATTTGATCTAAAACATGTTATGTAAATACATATATGACCCTATTAACAAAGTTAATATCTTCAGTTGTAAGTTTGTTTTTTTTTTCTCCTGAAGTATATGTTCTTTATTCTTTGGGACCTGTATTTTATAAAGGTCATGTCAGTTTCTGGTACTCTGTTATCAGAAAAGGGTTCACCTTCTATGATACTATTCAAAAGTGCTTAACACTCAGCTAGAGCAGTGTTCATATTGAATTGGAGGTGATGAATAATTCATACAAACTGATTTAACTTTTTTTCCTTGACATTAGATGATAATTTAGTATAGGGTGCAATCAATGATTTCTAAGATACTGACATTCAAGGTTGTGCTTGGTAACACCTAGAAAATGTAGAAAAAAATTGCTTTCACAATTAATTTAACAATTAATTTTTGTCACTGCTATGATATACAAAATTGTATTGCATGTGTTTATGGCTTCCCTAGATATCTAGAATGCACTCGCTAATGTTAGCATGGAAATATAAGAAGAAAGATTTCTTAATATCCCATCATCAGGTTTTGACAACCTTGGCATTTCCACATTGGCTTTGGGAAGACTTTTCTACCGTAATTCACTTTATGTGAATGTGTCTATGTACACTACCTTTCTCTTTTTGCATAATGATTTTGGATACTATGTCATACACAATCTAAAACCAAGACCCAAGTCTGAACTGAGGAGATCTATTATGAAATACTAATAGTAATGTTATTAAAGATGATTGATCTCTGCCACTGTTTAAAAATGTGTCAAGATTTCAATCCTTTTTTCTAGATTCTGCCATAGATTTTATATCCAACTTTGGGAAAGCAGCTTGAGGTCAATCTTTCCATATTGGATCTGTAAGTATGTGTCTATTGTGCCTATTTCTCTTGAGTTTATAAAATGCTTCTAATTCCTTGTACCCCAGGAGCAAGAGACCTTGGATGTTTAACATTTGTGGACATCAGACTGAACTGGAGAATCAGAAAGTATGATGGCTTGTGATGGTACCCCTTCTTTCCAGGAAGCAGAAAAGCCTGTAGCAGGGACAAAACCTGATGCAAGTTTATGTAGGCTGCTGTGAGATCGCATTTTCATCTTCAGGTTGGTTGTCCCTGCCATAAGGGACATGTGTGCATGTCTATGAGCAGCTTGAGTGATAACTCCTTCAGATGGCCCAGTGTTTTTATGACACTAAACATATGGCAACCAGGCTGTGTTGCCACTTTTGCCAAATATGAAATTATACTTTTTTCTTTTTCTTTTTGTTGCTGTTGTTTTGTTTTATTTTTGGGTTTTTGCTGTTTTTGCTGGGCGGGGAGGGGGGAGTGTTTTGGTTTTGGGGGTTTGTTTGTTTGTTTGTTTTCCAGAATACTTAGAACAGACTTTGCAGTAGATACTTGGAAGTAACAGATTAAAGTTCTTGCAGAGTACTTATCGTCAGCAAGTTCGACAACCTTGAGATTCAATGACAGCTTTACTCCCACAGTTTTAAACCCATTGCAGTTATCTGATTTCTATGTTGCTGTTAATGAATCCCACTGGCAGAGCTAAGAATTGTGCCCTAAAATACACTTAATTATCATTCCCTGAAGCTTTCTGCTATGGGAGGTTGCAGTGGACAGTAAATTTGAAGAGCAATACCTGCTGTATTGTATAGGTCAGAAAACCATATTGGTTTAGGGAGTGTCACTGATGCTATTTTTTTTTTCTTTCTGAAGACTCATTTATCTTCTAGGAGTCAACAAGTCTCTGAGTTAGAATCAACCCATTAGTGATTGTCAACAGAATGCTGCTGAGCTAGCACAGGTTGGATAACTTTTTGTTTTACAAAATATGATGAATGAAATGTACTTTATGACAGTAAGTCTAATGATTTAGAGCTGGAACTGCTTTGGAGGTTTCCAAAATAATTTTTTTGTAAGTTGACCTACACGATTATAAACTATGGAATCCCAGAATTTATTTTGTGTCAAATCCTGCAGTCTTTATTCTACTCTTAAGCAAAATAGCAAAATACCACACTTCTTACTTCTTTGGTTGGGCTAATTAGAATAAAATAATTTATATTAGAATGGATTCTAAGAAGACTGCAGCTTAAAAATATTGTTGCAGTTTAGATAATAAATGAAATTATATTATCTTGGGAATCACAACTTCTAGCAGTAAGGTTGATATAGGACTAGCTTCATTCGACACTTTCTTTTCTGAAGAAAAAATAAACATAAATACCGACATAGAAAGATATTTGGTTAGATTTTACATTATTCATTAATGTTTTCTTTTCCTTCCTTTTGAGAACATCCTTATCCTACCTTACTGTTTAGAGTAAGGATGTATTTTAAATGTTTGGGGTGGTTTTTTTTTTGTTTTTGGGGGTTTTTTTGGGGTTTTTTTTTGTTTTTTAATCAAAACAACATGAGGCTGGGCGGGAAACAGCAAAATTAACCTTGAAAGATGCATATTTTGACTTTTTTTTGCTGTAGAAGATATTTGTATCCTAACATAGGAGCTAGATGCTTTTTGCGCTAAAACCCCTGTTTTGAGAAATTTTACCTGGTTAGGCCTGTGAGAGTCAGTTTCAGTACTCAAAGTACTCATCTCCTAAATTTCCTATATTTATAAAGATCACAACATACCTAATTTATGACTTTATTTGCTTTAGCATTCTCTCTCTTATCAGAGTAGAGACACAGGTATTTTGAGTGATTTAGAACTTATTTGGGTTATTTCTCTCTATTGGCTGCAGAATCAGGTGAAAAGCTTAGCGCGGTAGGTAGTGCTTGTATGCACTTTGCAGCTACAGTAATACACAGAGAACTACTTGTGGTGTAGTCAAAGACATCCTCAGGTTGGTATAGCTGCAAAGAAAGACAATTTGGATGATCCAGAAGACTGGACCTCTGGATGAGAACTAAAATAATTTAGTTTATCTAGACTAACAGAAACCCTCATGAGCTATATGTGCTGTCTATAGATGTTTTGGAATTCAAAAGAAAAAAAAACTTCAGAGAAGATTTACTTGAGTTGAAGAACATAAGGAAAACTGGACTATGCATAAGATATATTCAAAGAGGAAATCAGAAAAAGATTTTTAACCACTAGAGTACTGTAATTGTGTTACAATTTTCCAGCAAACCTTCTATTGTCTTTCAGATGAGAAATACAGGCAGATATTCCTGTAACTGTGTTTGAAGCTCATATGCATTATTGTGGCAGTTTCAGTGCTATCTGCCCTATAATCTAAAAAATCTATAACTTTGGGTTATGCTGGGTTTTTAAAAAACTAATCAATTTTTTTTCCATTGGCAAATTGACTTGTGATTCAAAATGTATTCTTTAGGTAAAATAACTATTTTTTTATCAGCTGCTTATTATGTATATGATACATAATTAATTTTAAAAATGTAATATTAAAATATACTTTTAATATAGAATATATACATTTTTTTCTGAAATGTTAGAAAACATTTTCTGGATTCTTTTGAGAGCATATATGCATGTGTATGTATACACTCATACAGATCTATAAACTTAGTTTTTACACAGTCCTTCAACCTTCCTGATTTTAGTTTCCATAATTTTAGATCACCAGCACGAGAAAAATTATCATTGATGCTTTCCCTGCTGTTCTCCCTCTTATGCTGCCTATCAAGCTACACCAGAACCACTGGAAAAATAGAAAAGAAAACTGATTATTGGAGCGCAGAAGATACTTAAGAAGGAGGACCCAGGTAAACATGCAAGGCATTTTGAAGAAATTCTACTTTTTTTTCTTTTTTGAATACATGGCAATTTGTTTAAAATGCAGATAACAAGTTTAAATGAAGGCATAAAATGAATTATGTCAAATGCAAGAGAAATAACTAAAACATTAACAGCCAACATAGTTGTTTAAGTACTTGAACACTCTCTAATATTATGCATTTCCAATGACCAGCTAGAACTTCAGACAGATTTATAAACTTCAGTTTTGCCCCAGCTCAACTTCGTTCCTGGTTAACTGTTGAGGAGTAACAGTGTCAAAGTCTTCTAAGTGGAGGGTAGAAATTACTTGAGGTGAATTAATATTAATTAATTTGACCAGAGTTTGTGATGGGATTCATTATATTAAATCACATCAAGTGAAACTAAGTTGACTTACACAAGTGGACAGAGAAGGTAGCTGCTCCTTGTTTAAATGACTTACTCACAAAGCATATAGTTATGGCCCTCCTGAACTGCAGGTCAGAAATTCAGTCAGAGATAAACTTTTACATCAGTGAGGTTTTGATCACATTGTCCTCATTTACTTTAACAGGATTTGGACTGTCAACCCAATAGACACTGCAGACAGTGGTAAGAGATGGGCTGCATAGAGAATTTCTCCTTTGTAACCTGCCTGCTTCCTGTATTTCAGCTGAAAGTTAAACAGTGTCACTAAAATAGCTCAGTGGAAATCATGAAGAATATTTCACATGCTGGTGAGCTTCCCATATTCCAGAGCCTAATGGAAGGTGTAAGAGAGGCGAAAATGTATTATAGATAAGGAAGTCTGATCAAAAGAGAAGCTATGGGTTCATTCTTGTGAGGCATTCTCTGTGCCTACTGCAGAGCATATTTTGAGTTATTCTATACATTTAAAATTACAAAATGCTTTTTACTGCTTTTTTTTCCATTCAGCAGAGGTCTCAAAATATGCTCTGTATACCCACTCAGGAGGCTATTCTTGCTGTCCTGGCAACTTCCCAGTATAGCTGCTCTTTTTCCGAAAGGATGGGAGAAAAAAGATGTGGGCACAAATACAGCAAGACTTCTTGAAGGCATGTCTCATAACAATATAGATTGACAGTGAAGAATGGCAAATGACGGAAAAGAATTCCCCAGTCGATTAGAAGCCTTCCTAAGCATCCTGCTCTATCTGAATACAGCTTGTGAATGAAGTCTGCCTAAAATTAATTCTGATGTAACAATAGCAGAAGTGAATTGTAGAAATCTAAGGCTTTGCTCTAAGGAGAATGTGTCACCTGCCCCATGACATTTAAACTAAATATAGAAGCTGTCACTTTAAATGTCTCAGTTGCTCTCAAGTACTGATAGAAAGTGAAGAAGACAGAGCAGGTCTTTAAGATACATAGGACTCAAAAGGTAAAAGGTTTTATAGGCAAGACACCATACCTTGAGCTGTACATAGAAAAGAAATCAGAAGACACAGAAAATGTTACTGGACTGGTACAATAGTTCTTTGCATAGAAAACACTACCAGTAAAAGAGCAAGCATGTTCTTTCATGAATGCACCTTCTGAGTGGTTTTCAGATGCAGACTTCACTTCAGCTGTGTACATCTGTAAGTGGTCCACTGGTGACTCTGGCAGCATTTGTAAATAGAAAATTTCCAACACATACTTGCATCAAGATCATAAGCATTCTGATAGAAGGTGATTCAAAGATTGGAGGTACTTCAAGTCATAAGGCAAACTGAGAAGAATTATTCTTTCATATTCTTTTGTAATTAGATGTATGGCTTCTCTTTGTTCCTGGGACAGGACCAAGGTATTTTTATTACAGCTATATAAACCTCATGTCTGTTTCATTTTTATTACTGCAGACATGTTATTATACCGTAATAAGGAACCAGATGCATAAAAAACTGTGATGTCCAAATATTTAGATAAGTGTATTCATTCACCCCTCTAAAAATCCATGACAAATGTCACACATAAAAAACCAAAACACTTTGAATCCCATAGAACTATTAATTTAAAAAATCAAGCAAAGAGAAGACAAATATATAACTTGTCCTTCAGAACCATTTACATCCTAAATATCATTATAACTTACTGCTGATTAGCTGTAGAAATATCTTCTTTTTAATTATTGTAACTATCCACTTTACTGCTTAGTGTATATTCATCTGTTAGAATTATTTTTTTTTTCTGCAGACACATTTTGACAAAATGTCTAAATCTTAAAAAAAGCCCCTAAATAAAAGTAGCTCTTATTTTGGTAATTAAATGCTGGTATCAACTAGTGCACTACAAAGAAGAACCTTAGAGTTTCTGAATATCCTTCAAGTGTGTCACTTAAAAATTAAACTTTTTGCTCTAGAATTTCTTAGCATGCTAAATAATGCTCATTTTTTCCATATATCACATTCTTCATTAGTATGTGCTTAAAAAACCTGCTTATGAGTGAACATCCTAATTTTTCAGATGAGAAACTTAACGTACAGGAAAAACTCTCATCAAGTGTCCCATTTCATTGGCAGAAAAAGTAAAACAAAAATTCTCACATATATCTTGAATTCTGTTCTCTTAGCTCAAATAAAAACCTCAGTGACGAACAAATGATAACTAAAATGAATTAGCAGATTTTTTCAAACTTCAGTACACTGAAGTAGCAACTTTAAAAGAAATTAATGTGCAAAAATTTTTTTAAAGTTTTTTTTTTTTTTTTAAATTTCCTGATCTCTTAATGAACGTGTTTAGGTTGTTGATCATCTCTGCTCATTTTACTTAGGTGACAAGAGGTCAGTGCAATGTTTCTTTTCTCAAAAAAATAATGTTGTCTCCATAGATTAATTCATGTTAATTCATGATCATATGGCCTCTCAATCCATTAATTAAATTAATGAGACTTCACTCCTTTCACCCATGTACCCTTAATTAAAAAACCTGAGAATGGGAAACACAAAAAAAGTAACATATGGCATTATCAGTGTTGTGCCCAAGAGAACGATTTAATAACAGCTCAAGATAATTTATTGTTAATAAAACCTAGTCACTCTCTGAAAATGCATATGATAATGTGGAAATATTCTGACTTATAGAATCTATTCACTTTTCTCTGCATCAGTCTTGGTGACTAATTCTTCATGTTTCCAGTAGCAGCAAGGTGGAATATTCAACTGCAAATCTGAATTTGATTGTATCAGAACAAATTTGATGAGAAGCTGTAACTGCTCTTCTGCTGATGAGATTTTTGGGTAGCTAAAACTTTGTGTCAGAGGAGTTTAGCATGTTTTCTTGACAGACCTGCCTGAAGTCTATTGAACAAAATATTTACTCAGCATATGATTTATTTTGTTTTTTACTGGATCATTTTCTGAGGCTGTTGATGGAGCCTAGATGAAACACTAAATCTTAAGAGACCAAAGGAAAGAGCTAAAACTAAAAAACAGACACTTTTCATTGCCATGCAAACAATAAGCAAGTGAATGTATCTGAAATAAAACAAATGGTACCTGGAGATTCCAATAAAGTGAAATTATTGACTTCTCCTAAATTAATGGCTTAATACATGTCAATTTTCAAAGTCTTAAGAGGAATTAATTAGGGTTCTGCACAAGCTCTACTTTCTTATATGCACGTCACCATCCTGAAAAACCCCTGCTGGGAATCTACCAGGCTGCTGGCATTGAACCCTTGCCTGAGGTACTCTTCAAGGTGCCTTGAGCACAGCAGCAGGGAGAAGGCAGAAGAAGAGCAGCCCTGAAGTACTCAGATAACCAGAGGAATAGCGACAGGAAAAAACCAGGCAGAAATGGCAAGTCTTTTGCTTACAAACATCTAAACTATCTGAGTTTGCCAGTGGTTCCCTGCATGCAACTACAACTAAAGAAATATTCAAATTTTATTCACAAGAAAAACTTTTAATTCTTGCCATCTCAAAGACGTATAGTAGAGCTTTAAGTCCTTCCTTTCAAGGACAGCACAATCAATCATTTCTCAGCTGCCCTCCTTCACATAGAATCATCTGACTCCCTCTTGGTAGGAGTTCCCAGGTTTCCCCTTTAGGAACTAAATTAATGCTCTGCAGATGGATTTTAGTGGCTGAATTCCAAGCTCTTTGTGTTCATTGGCAATCCACTATATATCCAGAATAACTTAATTCAACTCCATGACTAGTTTCCACTGAATGCTTTAAATACTCAATGCTGTATTACGTTTCTACTAATAAGAAATGGGTGCAAGCTGTTCACATAATATAAAACCGTTAGTGCACAGGACTGGAAAGACTTATTTTAATTAAAGAAATCTCTTAATGAAAGCAAATAATAACAGCTGCAGTAATTAATAATCGATGCAATGGTCTCTGTAGTCTAGGATGTTTGTTAAGGTTTTTTTTCCACAGTGTTTTATTTCAAAAAATGTCTTTATTAATAATATAAAAATTATACTTAATAGCAGTTTTAGAACTGAATGATTCTTCCTAGTTTCAATTCCTCCACCAGTTTTCTAGTTGTGGAAAATATCTAAATCTTGCTTACTATTTTTCACCTTTTTATTAATAAAAGTTAATAAAAATGGTGAAAAAGCATGGTTATTTTTTCACAACTGTGCGGTATTTTTCTCCCTATCATGTTTGCATTTGCTTTTTAAAGTTTAATGTATCCTGCATGACAAGGCTTCCTAAAGACAATATGGCTTCCTAAGACAATTAATCCTAGGTGTTTTAATAAAACTAAACCATAATTTTATTAATTAGATTATTCCAAGATGATCTTCTTCCTTCCCAACACTTTGTTTATAATTCTGACCTTTCACAGTATGTTCTTTTGCCACACAGAGATTGTCTTTCTTCTAGCTTAGTTCCCTGAAATAACCATAACTAAGGACAAAAGAGTGTCAGAGGCTGCAAAGTGAGGTCAGAAATGCAAAAACAAGTACAGGAGGGAAGAAGCAATTGCAGCAGCACCTCTTTAAATCATCTTAAACTTTTCTAGAGCTGTACTTTCAGTTGTTACAAATAACTGTATTATATGTATTTTACATGCATTTTTAATTGGCATCTGGAGAAGCTAGACACATAAAGCCATTTTATTTCTTTGTTCTGCATTTTTTTTTCTTTCAAATCCTTAACCAAGTCATGGTTCTTCTTGAAATACTATTTTGCTTTTTTTTCAGCAATCCCTGCTTCCATTAGAAATATTCACAATTAGGGAACTTCCTGCACAGAAACTTACTAGTACATATCCAACCCCTGGCTAATTTGCACAACATTCAAAACAGGTCTCCTCATCTTTTGTGTGGTCAGGGTTAATTATTTGAAAAATATTAAGAAAGCAAAAAGGAGAATGAGAGCATTAATTGAATTTGGTCTCCACTACTTTTGGATCCAAAAAGAGAGTCATACTATGCCTGTATTATTCCTGACTTTTTATCTGATCACTTTCCTGACAAAAAGGATTTTAGTTACACACAACAGTTTAAAGTGGATTTTTTTTACCATCCCCATTCAAAAATCTGTTTTGAATAATATGTATTACTTAATGCAAAACAAAATTAGTGAGAGCCCACAATCAAAGTTTTGGTGACACCATCTGCTTGGGACACCTAGTACAGTTGCTTTTGGAAAGAACTCATGCTGCACTAGAAAAACCCAGAATATTCTTTCTGACAAATATACAAGGTTCATGCTATGCAATATGTGGGTAAGACAGCAGCCATTTCCAGCAAACACCTTGAGCAAATCAATTGGACAGTACCAGATTTACCTCCTACTTTACCATGGAGGCAAACCAGGGTCCTGCTACTTAGCCACCTCCATTTCCTCTCTTATTAAACATATGCACACACAGAGCCAGCAGCTCTCTGCCACCCCAACTTCCACTAGCATAATTTATTTTCCAAATAAAATGGAAGATTCCACCCAAATTTTGGTATCTTGAAACTCTGTCTTGACTTATTTACTTATTTGGCTGGAGATAGGCTAGGTTTCATGTAGTATGCATGGGGAAAAAAAAAATAGAAAGATATTTTCATGTTTCACTAGCAAAGAGGCAAAATATAGGGAGCCATAAAGAAAATAAAGACTAGGGTATTAAATACCAAAGTGTTCCCTTTTCTACTGGTAGCTGTCTGAGCTATGAGAAATGCTGGTTGTCTATAGGACAAGTAAGCAAAGGTATTTCAAACCAGTTTTCAGCATCTGCTTCAACACAGCTAGTCACTCTCCACAATACCTGTGTTCAACTGGCCTGACTGGTTCAGGTCACTAAAGACAGGTCTCTAAGATGTTTTAGCAGGTATTAAAGAGGCATAACCAGTGTGTCCCAGGAGGATAAGAAACAAAGAATAATCATGTTTAGAGCTGATCTACAAGTGGCAAAACCTGCGCTCCAGGTGTTTCTTCTCTTAAGCAGGCTCAAGTACCCTACCCTTCCGTAGGAGGAAGATTCAAATGAGACTATTTTTAAGTCTTTTCACTTTAGCTGAAAGACTGTACAAAAATAAATCCATATGCACAAATCCAGGGATAATAAATAAGTGCAGATTTGCCTCCACATCCAAGTTGAAGAAAAAAACCTGTTTTCTGTTCTATGTTCCACAAGCTCTGTTTTTTTTAAAGAAAAATAAATACACAAACAATATTTGCAGCACAGAACAGCATGTGAAGAATAAAAATATGTTGTAAAGACAGATCAAAAGTTTAATGATGTCAATAAATCCTTTTTCCATTCTGTTTTCTGAGATTTTGAGCAAGACCCCACAAAAGGATTCAGATTTTGTGATTTTTTTAATCTCAAATGTTCCAAGTGTTCATATCAAAATATACTGCTGTATAGATAGACAAATTGGCAATTTTGGTGTTTAAGTATATAAAGATAAGATTTTATGTCTTATTTTACTTGTGCTGATCTTAAATTGAGTAATTTATGTAGTCATTCATTTACCTTTTATAAGGAACTCTTTGGTTTCCAGACAATTCAGGTGTTAATTTTGCATTTAAAAGGTAATTATAATACTACGAATCCCTGATGCATTATTTTCCCTTACCTGAAGATCATAAAAAGGGGACAGTGGGGGACTGCAGAACTTAATTTTTTTCAATTAAAAACTTAGCAGGTCACCTTCTAATAGATTTACCTATGCAAAGGGATTTATATATATTCAGTAAAGACATAAAAGTATAGATGGCAATTATGAACTGTCCTATGGGATATCAGCATATGCAGCCTTCTTTCCCTATCTGTATAAAGCTAAGTGCTTCCTATCAGATGTCAAACACACTAAGAACCACAGCCAACAGGCATTGAAAGAACCATCAGTTTTTAATGATGCACAACTTAATTCAGGATTGAATCCCAGATATGATGAATAGTCTTAGATTTCAAATTATAATTGTGATCATATAAAGAAAGAAAAGATGTAGATAATTTTATTGTTCCTCTACATATGGGCAAAAGCCAGAACTGCTGGTAATCCCATGAAAATTCAGCCCTGGAGCATTCCCATACAGGGAGTTGATTAGAAGGAGAGAACTGATAAAAAAAATGTATCTGATCAAGCTAGCCTAGGATAAGTGATTCAGCTAATAAAGGTGCACAAACCCCCAAATTAATTTGTTTCTTAAAATACAGATGGATAACTGTAAAGTATGAAATATGATGTCTAGGAGAGAGCATGGGAATCCCATATCATGTTAGGACTGTTGTCCACCTTTCAAATTAGTGCTAGGGGAGGCAAAATCTTCTTCAGAACAAGGCAGAATTAAAATCCACTTTTATTGTATATTTAACATTTTTTAAGCGGCACTTTGATTTGCCCTTTGCAAGTATTTTGCATAATCTATCAGAGAGGGAGAGACAAGCAGTGACTTTTTGAACAATGCTTGTTTCAAAAAACATAAATGAAGGTATCCAGTAGAGGAGTACTCCTAGGCTGAGAATTAGTCTGACCTTTATGAAAATTGCAATGGCCAAGCCTTCATTCTTATAATTACAGGAACAGTTGAAGAATTAGCCCTTATGAAAAAAGTCATAATTCCTTTAATCACCAGTCCAAAATCAATAGTGCTCTTTAGAATTAAGTGGAAAAAAAATAATTATTGAAATACAGGTTTATTATTAAAATGCTAATGAACTCAAAGTGGTGACAATCACAGGTAATAAAAGGGATTTTGCAATATTATTTATCTTAATTTACTAGTTTTAGGAGTTATATTCATTATTAGTTTAGGAATATTTAAATAATAGATTTGAATGATATTCATAACACTATGTTTGATGTGTTGGTTGACTCACTGTCTTTCTTTAAAGTGCCTTACACACATGACAAGCTTCTATGAGGTTTTTTTCCTCTGTTCACCAGAGCCAGAATACTTTTATTCAGAAGGGCACCTGAAGTAATTCTGAACAGAAATAGTTGTAAATAGTTGTAAATAATTGTACAGGGAGCTAATAAAGAACTGTGAAGTGCAGCACAGATATAATAAAAGATTATATCATAATAGATAAAAGGTACAGCGGTGCTTTTCTCACAGGGATTTTGCAAAGGACTTGAGTTCAATTACAGTGTTAGGTACTTTAATCCTCATTCTCTATTTGCTATAAATAAATCAGAACCAAATGTATCAAGTCAAGTGATGAATAGCATTCATTAATTTATACTACATTAACCCCCAAAGTTCTTCAGGATAGCAATGATTCACCTCAAAAAGTCATGCCCAACTGAGGCCATTTCTAAGAGCTTCAGAGCATCATGAAAAGGCATCCATGTGCTTGCACATGGAATATTCTCTGTTTATTCCCATAGACAGAGAATAAAGGACCCTTTTTATTTTTTAAAAAACTAAATCTTTTCTACTTTAACTACAAAGGATTTTTTTTAATTCATATTTTATCAGATTCACCCTCATTACTTTCAGTACATAGCTAAGGGAATGATGTTTGGTGTCTAAAGCTGTCTTAGAGTACTCTTGTGGTTGCTGAGAGAGGTAACACCCTCTAGAATGTCACTTTGAGTGTCCTCTTGCATTTTCCTGTGGAGATACAGATATAATAATGTCAGTGTCTAGTATGTAAAATAAAGTGAAGAGTTCTGGGAACCGCAGAACAAGGGAGACATGGAGTTCCTGAAGCAAGTCCAGCAGAGGGGTAATAAGTTTACCAAGGGTCTGGACAATGTCTCTTACAAGGAAAGGCTGAGAGAGCTGGACCTGCTTAGCCTTGCAAACAGGCAACTCAGAAAAGTCTTTTCTCTAAATATCTAAAGCATGGGTGTGGAGAAGATGGAGCCAGGCTGTCTTGGTGGTGCTGAGCAATGCAAGAACAGGCAGAGGGCAGAAACTGATGCACAGGGAAGAACTTGTTTACTGCGTGAGTGATCATGCACTGGAACAGACTCTCCAGAGAGGTTGTGGAGTCTCCCTCAGTGGACTTATTCAAGTACTGTTTGGATTTAAGCCTGTGCCATGTGCTCTAGGATGACTCTGCTTGAGCAGGGAGGTTGGACTGTTTGACCCAATGTGGTCACTTCCATCCTGACCCATTCTGTGTTTCTGTGATTCTATGAGTCCATCTGACATTGCTTCACATGCAAATTTGTTTTGATTCTTCAAATGCACTTGGCCTCCCCTCCAATCCCTTAAGACTTGAAGCGATGGATTCCCCAGGTTCTTATTGCTCACAACCATGTCATGCTACCTGTGAGGGAAAAGGAGGCTTACCCCTTCCTTTAAGACCAGTGAGAGAAGAGCACTTCTCCAGGATTACTGAACATCAATGACCTGGCCTGAGCAGTAGCTGCAACTTTGATCAGTGGCCAAGTGTTTAAATGTTTTGAATAACAGACTGCTGAGCATATGCAATCAGTGCAATGCATCCAGAACACATAAAGCATACTGTATCTGTTCTGGCCATCTGTGCAGATCACAGGCAATTGCCCAAGTGAATCCCAATGTGTCAGGCTAACTGTGTGTGCCTCGTACATAACATAGTCCCAGGTTTCCTGAAAGCAGCACCCAAAAAGCAGAAACAGAAGAGATGCACGTCATAGAATGCATGTGTTACAATCCCCTTGCCTCAGTTAGATTGCTCCTTACCAACTATTGTTTTACCACCATCAGAAAGGGGCATGCACCAAAGAATGCCATATGACCCAAAATGTACCTCTGTGTAATACATATGTCTATCCAGTTTTTTTACTTCTCCTAAGTTAAATAGTCAAAATGACTTGGTGGTGCTGAGAAAAAATATTTTCTCCCTCATAATCCTTTGTATCTTTCTAAATCTTTTTATAGATTCTTTCTGAAAGCTCACACTCCAAAGAGCTGCAGGAAGGTGAGTTGTCATGAAATGAGATCTTGTTTTTCAGGACATGCTACTGTTCTCAGCAGAGTCATTTGGCTGCAGACTTTGACTACTGGGGTAACTCTTTCAGTGTTGTGGTTGTGAAAAGCCTGAGAACAAGACAATACATCATTAATGTATCTTGAGGGTTGCATTAGTTTCTGAATCGATTCAGAATGAAGCCTTTGGGTGTGATTGGAGTTGATTTGTGCAACAATTCTTCTTCTCCCCTCGGAAAGATTCCCTACTAGATTCAAATCCAGAGCAGGGCTCTGTGGTGCATACATATGGCTACCACAAGGCATGGGAGAGACATGTAAATATTCTCTTGAGACCAAGGTGTGGGTACCCACTGCAGGCACTGCAATCAGTGGTAAAATGTTGGAGGCATATTTTCAAATGACAAAAGCTAATTTATTGACAGATACCTGAAAACATGCTCTTTAAAACAGTATGGCACACATGAAAGATGACTTATTTCACATGCCACAAATCTTCCCTCCTCTGTGACTGAAATATTTTTTTCAGCTATGACCTTTGCTGGTCAGCATAATTTTATAAAGTAAAGTGGTTTTACCCACAAACACCACATAAGAAATGAATGTATCTTGCAAAATAAAATTACTTTAAAATTCCATGCTGCTTGCTTACCAGCACCTTACTATCTTCAAGCTGTTTGTCATTCTCACCCTAGAGCATTGATTCCAGTATTGCTGAAATGGAAGTCACATGTGTGGGTGGGACTCATGCGTCCATGCTGTTCACTTCTTTCTATTTTTAAAAAGAAAAAGCAAAAAGGAGACTACCCACCTGTGCCTTTAAGTTTTTGCTACTGCTCCTCACTGTCCATGATTCTTCAGAAATAGAATCATAAAACCACAGAACAGCTGTCTCTCTGAAGAGACCTTGGAAGACCATCTGGTCCTACATTCAATGGAAAAAGGGGCTTAGCTGGGTTATTTAGCATCCTCTCTAGTCAAGTCGTGAAAGTTTCCAGTGACAAGGACTTCATCCCTAGGGAAGTTGTTCCAGTGATCGATTGTTGTCAGTGTAAAAAAATTCCATATTATATCAAGATGAAACCTCTCTTAATGTATCTTGTGCCCATGCTCCTTGTCTACTCCCTGCGGCTTCTTGTGCAGACAGAGCCTCTGTCATCTTTGTAGCTGCCCTTTAGGTACTTGAAACTGTAATAAGACCTTCCTGGGCCTCTTCTTCTCTAGGTTGAAAAGACAACTGGTGTCACATTTAATGACCACAGCAAAACATGCAGCCATAAGGCTCTTGATTGTCACTGACTTGCAGAGAGTAGGACACCATTTGTCCTTCACGGCTTTGAAAATCCCTTCTACCTTTTAAACAGAAATATTGACATCGTGGGCTGCACAGTATCTCAGCTGACTGATTTGCACACGTTCAACTTTACCTTTACAGGCAATTTTTCCTTGCTAATTACTTATATTATTTCTTTTCTGAAGAAAATTTTTGAATAAAAATAACATGGCAGCAATTTTACCATTTATTTAATTGCCTGCACTACTTTATTCTTTTAATAGATCTACTTTCTCCTCAGTGATTCTTTCCCCACTGATGTATTTGTGCAAGACAGTCTCTTTCCCATTGACCTTTACGGTTAGCCTCAACATATTTCGACTTTTTGCTGCCTTTATCTTATCCTCAATACCAATAATATGCATATTATTACCCTTACTTTCAGGTAGCATTATTACCATTACAAGTCAATGAATGCTTTCACCTTAGATAATAGTTTTTGCTGGGGAGTAAATTCAAAGTTAAGTGTGTTAAGAATGCATAAATTATTTTCTTTGAAGCCTCAGCAGGTACTGAGTCACAACCCATTAATCTTTTCATATACTTCTCAGCACGAACAATTACTATCCCAATATAATGAGTATATAAAATAAGTCTAGTGATGTGAAATATTAAAATTTAAAACAAGCAGATAATCAGAATTTTAAAGAGTATTAAGACTCTGTTAAGTATTGTTAGATAGAACTAAGATCAGTTCAATACATATACGCAGAATCTAATCATTAATAGGAGAGAATGCATTTTCAACTATAAATACTATCCTGTAAGATCTAAATTAAAAAGGCAAACATAATTCATGTTTGTGATAAACTAGATACATAATGATATAACTTCATTTACAGAACCAAGGATATGTCTGCATAAACCTAAAATAATATATTATTTTGTTGTTCCTTTTACTAGCAATGGATGTAGATATGTATATAGCCAGTGGTTCACTTGTAGAAAACAGAACAATGGAAAAATCTATCCATGAAGATTATTTGATGTTACAAAGCATAATGACTACCTTGTAAAATCTCATGACAGGCATTCCTGCACTTTCCATAAAACCAAAGTCTGGTGTGGGTCAACACACCCTTTTCTATAAAATATTGTTGGATAATTTGGGTTAGCTACTGCTGACAAAATGAATTTATATACGTGAAGTGTCTATGAATTTACAAACCTTAGTGAACACTTTCTTTAATTATGTCTATAAAAAATCAACCTCTGTCACTATATCAAACTGGAACATAAATCTGTCTACAGCTGGTGTGCAGCAGCAGAACCATTGGAAAACATGCTCTGGAAATAAAGGTTGCCAGTTACCCTTATGGTATTGAAATATATTAAACTCTTGAAAACCAGGAAATTGGATCTTGTCTTCTCTAATTTTGTCTCTTAATTGAACTCACAGTAAATAGATATTGCATCAACATGAGCAAGGAGTTCCAATTGCTTGGAAGCTGACTTGTAACAATTCAAAGATCACAGTTATTTCAACAACTCTAAGCTCAGTAGTTACAGCACTCAGTTTTCAAAGACAACCAGAGACCCTTAAAGAAAAGCTCCATCCCTCTTCCATGAGAAAATGAGTCAATCACTTAAATTTATTTCTTAATGTTCATTAGTTTTTCAATTATAGCAGAAAAGGCTATAACAAATAAAATGAGGACTAAACACTAGTAAGGGAAAACAATGCTTTTAGTTAAGATAAATTTCTGCTTGAGGCCTTTCATCTTTTTTTGTAAGCTCTTGCTGTGCAGGAAAATAGAAGCTGAGTTCCAGTTCAATGAGTTTTCTTCAATTATGTCTGGATTGTCATTAAACTCATATTAAAAGATTCAATATAGCATCATAAGGCTTTAGATCAAGCCTACATTAAGTAGGGAAAGACTGCTTTTTTCCTCTCACATAATTTGCTGTAGTTATCTCTCTCCTATGATTTAGAGATGAATATATGTAGCTTTTGGAATATACATTTGTCCTCACACATGGCACTCCTGAATGACCCAGCTTCTCTTTAAGCTTTATGAAAACCATGCTAGAGGTGCTGTATTTATTGGAGCAGTATGAAAACTGAACATACATTTGAATATAGATGAACTCCCCTAGAAGAGTGTGCAAGGAAAATAAGTTTATCTTATCTATTGTGGGTTTAAGAAAAGAGAATCAGAGTCTAACATACCATGGATATTCTCCTACTCTTGCAACTTCAAATAACTGAGACCATGTTAAGACTTTTTTGCAGAACGGGGGTTGGGGGGTGGGGGGGAAGTCGTTCATTAATTTCACAAGAATGCACTTAGACTGCATCTAAAAATCAAATTTAACTGAGGTGTAGAGAAAAGCACAAGGCAATCCAGGTCGTCTTGAGAAGTATCCATAAGATAGGTTAAATACCTTGGATGCTTTGGAATTGCTCTTTCTGTTAACTGTAGAAGCTTAGGCAATCTAGACATCTAGTTAGGCAAAATGAATCATACAAAAATCAACAGTTTCTGGAAAATTGTAAAATTTGGTTCTTGAAAGAAAAATGTAGTTACAGAAAAAAAAAATAGCAAGACATTGTATTAAAAATGTATGGTTTGCTAAGTTTCTTTTTCCTAACAATTAAATTCTTGTTTTAACAGTCTGTGAACATATGACTTTAATCAAGTGACATATTAAGTTATGTCACTTGATTAAAGTATATTAGCGTAGATGAGTAACTCACAAAACTTACTCAGCAAGTATGTTTTGCTATATGAATCATTTGCAACTTTTTAAAGATATAAATTATCAGAAATCATTACACACAAAAAAATAGATTATGATTCTTTCTATCATTTGTGGGAGTTTCAGCAAGTTTCTGAACTTCTGAACAACCTGTTTTGTAAAGGTTAGGTAGGTTTCATGGAATATTTCTGTTCTCTGATGAGATGAATCGTGATGAGATCTGATGTGTTAACATATCTGAATATGAATTGGAAATGCAATTCTTGCTTGATTCATGTGAAAGAGGTAATTGACAGAAACATGTCTGAAAGCATTTGTTAAAATAGACATAAAATTCAAAGCACTCCTGCTTTTGAATTTGTTTTAATGAGCTGTGCTCATGCTATTTTTCCTTACATACCTCACAAAAAGAGTAGCAAAAATAGAAATAAGCTCTGGTCCAGAATAGATATAATACCATAGGAAGACACACAGCTTGGCCTAAAAGTGCTGCAGAGTAAACACTGTCTGACCACTGCTCTTATTGCCCCTTTTTGCCTCCATACCTTTTAAATACTTGACTGTCCACAGCTAGTTTCTGACCAGCTAGTGGTTGCAGCATCCCTCTGGAAAACTCAAGCACCCAGCTTCCTCTTCCCAAATCAATGCTGTCACCACATCAGTCTGGCATCAGGAGAGGTTTGTGACTTCTGTCTCCATCAGAGAAGCCGAAGCTGTGTCACCAACTCCATAGATGGGTGGCTGCAGGTGTGGTGAAGAGCCTGGGTCAGCCCCATGTCAGATGAGCTCCTGTTCTTACTCTGCTGTTGGTAGACCCATGCTGGCCATACACAAGTGAAACACTTTTTGGAGGTGCCTTTTTCTCTGTGTTAATCATTTGGCAAGGGCAGGTTTACATCACTGCGTTCTGCTAGATCCTCCTATTTATGGAGATTATGGTTCTTAAGAAGTCACTCCAGCAATCTGACTACATAATCATAATTACACATTATGATTATGATGACAGCTTCTGTGCTGAATTTTTTATTTCAGTTCTACTATGGAATACCTTCCTGAGAAGTCACATCATAAGAGTCTTCAATTAAAAAAAAAAAAAAAGAGAGAGAGAGTCATAAACCAGCAAGACATAGAGAAGGGAGGTGCAATACCAAGAATTTGGATGCTCCTCAGCAAATCTCTCTCTGCCTGGCATTATCTTACCCTCAATTACAGAATGCCGAACCTCCTTATCTGTGGCAGTTAACCAAAATTAAATTCAATGGAATATTTTTTGTATGTTAGACGTGAGACTATGAGTCATGAGCTTTCATTCTCTTATATATTTTTCTTTGGCCAAAAAATCTAAATTCATTTTAAAGTGGAATTTAATTTTGAGATTAAAAAAATCCAAAGATTTTATGCTAATGCAAAATGGTACGTACTGAATTAAGTAGGACTGTAATGAATTAATTCTATATACCACATGGTTAAATTTTATAAGTTTATTAAGCACAGAAGCTGACTGAAAACAGTAAATGTATTTTAATTTTTTATACTTATTTACCTCCTGCCTATTAATCTATGTTTTAGCTATATTTTCAACATTTGTTGCAAGATTTCTTTCATCTTCAGGCAAAACTAAAATCAATATTAGGAGTTACCTAATGACTGTATATATAGCATAAGCCTCATTAAATAATATAAGGAGTGAATATAAAAATCATTTAACACATATAAACAAAAACCTTTTTTACATTAAATCATGCATTTCAGAAATATTTCACTTGAAAATTGGATAGACAGCTGCTTTAAATATCTACCAACAGAATACCTTTGTTGTTTTGTCCCTTTAAATTCTCTTATGAGTTGTAACTCACAAGAATGGTAACTCACACAAATAAAGATCATGATATCCCATTGAGCACTTAGTAGAATTTGAATTGGCCTTTGAAAAAAAACTAAAATAGATCTTGCAGTTTGCTTCAAACATGCTTGCTTCAACTTTTCTATATATTTACCTGTCATTTAACTGGTAGTCGAGTTGAAATAATCTCTTTTTCTGAGTGAGCCTCACTTTTAAGAAAATGAGCACCAAGATGCAAAAATTAAACTTTTCATTATACATAGTGACTTCTGTCAAGACAGAACATATTAGACTTCAGCTTATTCTAAGCAGGAAAATCCCTTGCTCAGAAAAAAAGGAAACCTGGGGTTTGGTGGTATTATTTGTGATCTTTCAGATAATTTTTCTAAATCTTTCTATAAGTCACTTCACACTGTTTTCTCATGTGAAATATACTTGACATCCATAGGCAGGAAGCTTTATGCAAGTTTTAAAAAGGCACAGCTGAAACAGGTGTTACAGTCCTCAGCAACGCTCTGTTCACTCATGTTGACTATGCTTTGTGGAGCAGAGATCACTGCTGAACTTCTAGAAAGCAGGCAAAGGCACAGGCAGAAAGAAAATTAGCAAGCCTGTCTGCCTCTGTCCAAAGCATTTGTGATAGCAGCAGAGAAACCTATGCTCAGGCCAGATGCCTGAACAAGGAGAGGAGAAAGCATGATGCTACAACAGAATCAGACAGTCCTGGGGAAAAGAGAGCCAAAAATACATGCAGAAAGCCCAGCCACCTCAATGAACACACTGTGCAAAATGGCTGTGATTAGTTGAGGTCATGAGGACAGGCTGGAAAATAGTTAAGTATGTGGAAAGCAGTGTCAGTCATACTCACCTGGCTGGTTACAACAGTAGTGAAACTTTCTGTTCATCATCTTACTCAGGATCCTTCGGATTTCTTCCAGACTACAAGCTGTCCTCCCAAACACTTTGCTTTCTCAGGTACTGGCATAGTATTCCTAGCAATGCATCTATACTTCCCAACCTCTTCAAGTGCAGGGTCAAGTCACAGGTGCTTTTTTTTCCCTGTGTTGGCTTGCCTTTTACCCTATTCATATAGATTTTCCTCCAATTATGTGGCATCAAAAAATTAGTATTTTTTCCTCAAGTGGGTCTCTATAGCAGCAATAACAAACTTTTCAATCAGCTGGTGCTGCTCTAGATGCTGCTGGCCCTCATCTAAAACATGTAAATAGATGAATCCTGGGATTAATCCTGGTCAGGAAACCCACAGAAAGGGTAGCACAGAGGTGAGGCATTGAAGAAACAAGCAAGAACAAGGGTTGTGGGCAAAATGTTTAATGAGAAATATCTCCTGCTTACTTCAGAATGAGTATTCACAGCTCATATGGACCTATTTTTTTTTTTTTCTTTTTGATAAAAGCTCAAATCACTTTGTCAAAAAGGAGAGGAAATTTTAAAATTAGAAAGAGTTTAATTACTGTGTCTCCCAGAACAATAGGTAGAAATGCTGGGCCAATGTTTAGTTCTTCTGAATTGCTTTTCACTGGTCACAGTGGATTGCACTAGCAATGCAAAGAAAAGAGATATATACCAATTGGTGTTTTAAAGGAATTTATCCCCAGGAGATAATTTCACTACCTTTAAACTGAGGGTAATAATAACTGCTGCTCAGTTCTGACATATATAACAGCACTACTCTTAAGAGAGATTCATTTGGCTAGTATTATCATGTTAAATGGTGTGTGGTCATTGGTAAACAGATGTAAAATTCCTAGGCTTTCAGTTGTAAAATGAAAATGGAGAAATGAAGATGAAGTTAAGTGAACAGGATATTTAACTCCCGTGCCCTTATTTCTAAGGGATGTAAATGCAAGATATATTTAAACTTTTCAAATCAGGACATTCCATTAACTGGAAAAAACAATGACTGTGAGGAATCCATTATATAGTGATTTAAAAGTTAGTACCAGACAGCACTTACAGCACAAAAGAAAGCAAAAAACCCCCCACTTAACATATGTTCTCAGTGTAAGCCATGTGACTAAAGGGGAAAAAAAAATGGGGACATATGGTAACTGCCTTTTTAATATGGTAAAAGTAAGTTGAAATAACTCAGGACTGAGATGGTGAGAAGTCCCATGAGAAACCAGGAGTTTTAATTCCTTGTTTCACCCCTTTTCTCCTGCTGCTGCTTTTAGCTCAAGTGTACAATATATGTGAACTCTACCAGAGTTTCTTTAGTGGAGATATAATTTAGTATAATGACTCTAAAGGATACCTTATACTGTCAAAATAAGTCCAAAAGAGGGAAAAGCTGAAAACCTGAGGCTTCTATTGGAAGGAGGATGCAATTTACAAATACCTTAGTTGAAAAGAATATCATGTTCATTCAATAAACAAATTTCCCCAGAAATGCTCTGACTTTGTGGCTGTTTTTTTCCCCAACAAAAACACCCTCAGCAAAGAAGAAACAACTACATCCAGCATGTGGACTTCAGATGCTAGAATTTATATATGGACAATATCAGCTTGTTTTCATGACAGAAAATGAAAGCAGAACAAACCATTGTATGTGGTATTGTGAGAACAATTGAATGCAAGTGGCAGTGGGAGGCCTCTGAGGGCTTAGAAGGGTTTCACCAGCTGTACCTGCTTTCTAGTTTTGCAAGAAACGTATGTGAGTAGGTTCCAGCATATGCAGAGGCATCCAAAGCATGCTCCCTTACATATGGACCAACACACCAGGAAGAGCAAATAGCCTCTGCCCTGTATGGAACTTTTATTCCCTCTTCTTCACTCCTTGGATGAACGGACATATTTTTAGATCATAATGCCAACTGCTTCCATTGAGGAAATAAAATGATTAAATGAAAAACCAGTCAGCCTATCCATACTTAGCATTTTTTCTGTGTTAAGAAATATAGAAGCACTCTACCTTCAAGCAGAAGCAGTGAAGGCAATATGGAAATAATGCATTCTTCATTATTCCCTTAAAAAGGTTTTGTGAGCAAAGTGAAAATAAGCTGTAAGAAAATATATCCAGGTTTGTATAAAGAAACTGCATGAGAACACAATGATGTCTTCTACAAAAAGTGTTGTACTTTTCTAACTGCTCTGATCAGCAAAAAACCCAAGCCCTCTTATTATTTGCTAATCATATGGTAGTAGAAAAAAATGTCTAAGGCATCTGAAGAGTCCATGTCCCAGATCTCAAATCAAAATAACTTGTGACCTCATGAAACAAATACTAGAGAAAATGTGTTCTGTGCTGTTGGCTTACACTTTAGGCAGCTGCTCTTGAGTCTGTGGACTGCATGGACTGTAATAAAGATATGACATACATAGCTTATCCACAAAAAAACCCCCAGCTTTTTACTAGTCTCAATTTATGAGATATAAATAGAATCTGTAGTGAAAAAGTCAAGAGCTCATCCCCACATTTAAAAAACACAGTGTATTAGTGAAGCTACTAAATACTTTTTCTTCTGTGTTTATGTTGATATTTTTAGAAAACAAGATTGACTGTATAGTTTGCTGCAAAATTTCCTTATAGCCAGATGCTCTTTTGAGACCAGAATCCTGCTGACTGGCACAAGAAGCATCTGGCCAGCTGTCAGGATTGATTTGGCACAGTAGAAACTGGCAGCAATAACAGAATGGAGGAAGACAGCAATTACAGTAGACAGTAACCCCTCCAATTCCAATAGTTGGGAGCATAACCAAATACCCTTGACATCTGGTAGAAAAAAGGGCTGATATAGTGTTTGGTTCCTGCATTAGTGAAAAGAGATTTCATAGAGTTCCGCCAGCACTGCCTTGTCAGCACCCTAAAAAAGTCCTGCAGGAGTTACAAGTGGAAACCTGAGAAAAAGGATATTGAGAGAGAAAGAAAAACAACCTGTGCTTCCTCCCTAATCCTTTTCACTAGCTCCTTCGTGCATATGCCTTCACATGTTTTATTCTGTGACTATAAATGACTCGGATTTGCAGTGTCTTTGTAAAACATTCTTTTTTAAGTTTTTGGACTTTGCTTAAAGTACTTCATTCTTCACAGGACAGAAACCCCATACTTTAAGGAGAAATAGACTAGAAGGATTCTTTCTTCTGCCTTCAGTTGGAGCTGGCACCAGCTGCAGTCAGCTGGCACATGGTGACTGCATGGCAGCAGGTATGTGTCACTCGTTTGTTGTCAGCTCACACTGACGTTAACCAGACTGAAAGGTGAGAAGATACAAGGGGAGAGGGGAAAGAAGAATATATCCACAAAACCTTTGTCTGCCATCTTATTCAGCTTCTTCTGTTCATACTTGAAGGCCATTCTATTCTCTGGTATTGAGAACACTTGTATAAATATATGGTTATTTCATCTGTAAAACTGCAAGATGTTGAGAGGATTTAAAATAACAGAGCTCCTGAAGACAGCAGGAATGTAAAATACCACCATATTGTCTTTCAGAAGTCTAGGCCCACCACAGGCTAAAGTGAACTATTTCATACTTAACCAGGTTTCACACAGTTGCAGAGCCAATAGCAGCATAATAACCTCATTGAGAACATGTACTAAAGTGCAAGAGACTGCAAACTTCCTCTTGTCTTACAGGAAGGGAGTACCACTCTTTCAGTGGAAATAGTCCTTTTTTTTNNNTTTTTGGGGGGTTTTTTTTTTTTTTTTTTTTTTTTTTGTTTTTTTTTTTTTTTTTTTTTTTTTTTTTTTTTTTTTTTCTGAGTAATATAACCTGGAGGTTGTTAAATTCCTTATAGAACAAGCAAAATTTTAAAACTCACAGAAAACTTAGATATATGTGAAACTTGGGTAAAGAACAAGGTTTTCACCTCTAAAGAGCAAATTTACATATTTTAAAAAATAGATAGCTTTCAAAGCATAGATATTTTATGGTAGAACTATTTCCCTAATGCTGTCTATGTGGACTGTTTCACTTTAATAGATGTATCTCTGTTATGCAGACAAGCACACATCCCATACATCTCCACTGAATCCGTAAGTAGCACACTAGTATTTTTCTTGGCTGCTAATTTAATATTGCTTTTTATTAGAATAGCCAGAACAGTTCTAAACACTCTTTCTTTACACATATAGATGCCTCATTCTTTGACAGTCATGCTGGAATAACTGCTTAAAAAGTCATCAAGAAAGGTGGTGAAGCAGCCTGCATCCCTAAGGTCTTGTTAATGGAGGCAGTGTGCTTTTCTAGTTCTACTGCCATTGTCATAAAGACTTGGTGTTTTCCATGGCTAAGCATGAAAGGGGTTAGATACTGCTCAAAACCTCATTACTGTTATTTATTGGTACTAAAAAGTCAAAGAAAAATTACACCTGTCTTGTTTAATGTCATCTCTTACTATGCTTGTTTACTTTAGTTGCTAAAATGCTCATGGCAGGAAGCTATCATTGCATTTCTTTTCAGGGAGAGTACACTAAAAGTTTGGATTGACTCTGCTATGTATCATATAACTCGTGTGGAAACCACAAAGGCTTCTCCAGACTGATAAAAATTAGTAATATCTTGAATTAATGGGACCTCTGAGCATTCGCAAAAAAAAAAAAAAAAAAAAAAAAAAAAAAA
>VZRH01005337.1:469220-510282 GCA_013397555.1 Urocynchramus pylzowi | reverse complement strand
GCACACAAAAAAAAAAAAAAAAAAAAAAAAAAAAAAAAAAAAAAAAAAAAAAGTGCTCAGATTACAAAAGACTGAATTTTCATTAACTCTTTCAAAGAATTAAAAAAGGTTAAGGTTGGAAGGGACCTCTGAAAGTCATCTGGACCAATCCCTTTCTCAAGCTGGGCCACTAAGACATGGTTGCCCAGGACCATGCCCAGCAGGCTTTTGAAGACCTTCAAGAATGGAGAATGCACAACCTACGTAGGCAAGCTGTGCAAGTTATTGATCAATCACCCTCACGATCAAAATTGTTCAGAGGGAATCTTCTGTCTTTCTATTTCTGCCCATTGACTCTGGTCCTGTCCCTGGGCACCACTGAAGAAAGCCTGTCTCAGTTCTTTTCACACCCTCCCTTCAGGCTTTTGATGTCATTTCCCCTAAGGGTTCTCTTCTCCAGGGTGAGCAGACTAGCTGTCTCTGACTTTCCTCACAAGTGAGATGCTCCAGACCTTTAAACCTTTGTAGCCCTTCAGTGCACACTCCAGTATGTCCATGTCTTGTGTAACATACAGCCTCTATGAAAAGTTCAGTGGGTTTTTAGTATATAGTCATATTTAGAATATTAATATTACTATAAAAATGTTATATATGAATTTTTTAAAATCTGAATAAATTACTTGGAGAATAACAGACAGAAAAACAAATATCAACCAAAATACATAGCACCTAGATGTTTTGTAATCGGCTTTTGGTATCAGGTTTTAGAGAAAAAAGCGGTGTAGAAGAGGACAGAATACTATGTCCTTTTTTTTCTAGAATGGATTCTATTAAGCAAAGAATAAAAGTGTCTGTTTGCACCCTCTTAATGGATTTAAACCATTGGATCAATAGTAAGGGATAAACTAAACCACTTAAGAAGGTATTGCATTAATAAAATCCTTTGCACCTGTCTCTGTAAAAGAGGATAAACAGAGCAGAATTTCAGGGGGTGATTAAGAGAGCATCAGGTTGCAGTGAAAGGCTTAAAGGGGACAAATTAGCCTTTGCTGTACATGGAGATAAGGCACAGGGCTGCAAGACTGAGCTGCACATTACAAGCTTTTACAGGCAGATTAAAAGGTTTCAGGTTTTTTAAAGATGCCAGGGGGATATCACATGACAAAATATCTTGAGGCTGTTTATATAACTAATAAAAAAGATGGTGAACTACTGTGCTGGAGCTACCCTTAGGGCTGCTTGTTGATCTTATTTATTGAAGCCAGAATTATACTTGATTCATAGCTGTTCTTGAATTCATTCTGTAGAAAGCCTTCTGGGACATGTGGGGAAAATGTGAGGATTCAGTATGATTTTATTGCATTTTAATATTAAAATGTACTAGTTGTAATACTTTTATGAGCTTGTTAGTTTATAAAGACAATCTAGTCACAGTGACAGAATCCCCTACGTTCATACTATTCACATTCTTATTCATTCTCAGATGCCAGCTGTCTTAAGAGTTTCACAGAGCTGTGGGCCAAGGAAGATATTTTATCACCTAGTCTCACTTCTTAGAGGTGAATACACTCAGAGTTTTACCCCTATGTTGTCACAACTGACTTTATGGGGTTATAACAAGCAAGTGCTGAAGGAGATCTGGCTCACTATGTGTATCACAAAAGTTTATTTACAGACTAACAGATCTTAGTAAATATTTAAAGGTGGTTCTAAAAGAGAATGAGAAAACGACAATCAATGGCCAGTTTTCACTGTGGGTGGAGAACAACAATGATATTCCATAAGACTTTGTGTTGGGCCCCATATAATTCAAAATATGCATGAGTGACCTAGAAAAGAGGTGAAAAGTGAAGCGAAAATATTGTTATTACTAAGCCATTTGATATAGTGAAGAGCAGGGTCAGCTATGAAGGATCCAACAAAGCATCTTAGGGGATTAGGGAAGAAAACAGCTAGCAAAATGCAGCCAGTGTAGGTAAATATAAGGTGATGTTTGTGGCAAAGAATCACTTTCCCTTTTGAATTTTCAGTCAATTTCTATCAGTCAAAGAAATTATTTTCAAGTTATACCAGAGAAAATTAGGTGAATCTTAGTAACAATAACTACTGAGTTTTTAGAAATGACGCATAGAATAAAAAAATGGACAATGTTATTATAAAGCTGCATGAAGAATTTTGCTTACTGTCTGTACTTTAAGTACCCAGTAAACAAAATGATAGAGAGGAATTGGATAAGGTTAAGAGAAGGACAACAAAGAATACGAGAAGTATGAAACAGTGTCTTTACAAGGAATAAATAAGTAGTCTGTGACTCTTCAGCTTGAAGAAGAAATGACTGAGGGGGAAATGATAGAGCATGTAGAGAACTGATCTATTGTTCTCTGCCCCTTGACAGCAAAGGCAGTAGTAGGCATCAAATGAAGCTGTCAGCTGTCAGGTTCAAAACATGGTTACAGATAGAGTGTGTATCACCTTGACACAAAGTATTGTGGATGATAAAAATGTAAATGGGCTTGTAGGAAGACTAGACAAATTCATGTCAGAAAAATCCATACAAACCTTTTCTGCCTCAGGAAATCTTATAGGCTTGAAGAAGTATTACCATATGTTGTTGGGTTTTTTCTCTGGGCATTTACTTTTAGTATATGTTGGAAAAAACTCTTGTGCCAACTTAATCTTTGGTTAATCTTTTTTGATGTCCTAGTATCAATTGCCACTGTGATGCTAAAATCTATAAAACCTGACAAGACAGCTACAAAAAAAGAATGAAGACAATAGAGGCATTTGTTGAAAGCAAAAGAATAAAACACATTTTCCTCTCCCTTTTGAACTACTTGAGTGGACTGTTTCACCTAGAGTTATCTTCGAATCACCTTATACCTATAGGATTGCTTTAGGGATAAAATTTTGTAGTCTAATGTAGGTAATCACTCTTACCCAGCCAAATTTTCAGTCTGTATTGTAGGCATTTGAGAAATTACTGACAGCCTTGTATTCATGGGACAAAGACATCAAACATCTTCTGACTTCAATGCTAGGTGACATGAAAGAATACAATCATAGAGAAATCACTCAGTGGTGAGCAGTGGGCATGAGGTTCAACCTGCCCTACTATTAAGAGTGCAGATGTTTACATGTGATGTTTACATGTCTAAATTACCACTACATTTAACAGAGACTCAAGGAATACCTCCATGAGGAGTAAGGGAGGGATTCAATGAGTGGGCTATTCAGATACATAAGCCAAAGGATATCATGCCATTTTAAGTACCCAGAGGTATTTTCTCAGATATGACAGATATGCTAGACCTACAACAGAAGTTTATTCTTCTGGACTCACAGCTGGAGGCTTGGCAGCATGTGTGAAAGCATCTCAAATGTTTAAGCAACTTAAACACATCCTGTGTGTTGCCCAGATGATGATGTGATTAGTCTCTACACTTCATCAGCAGTATCAACTGTATCTTCATTCATTTAGAGTAGTATAGCATATAATAAAATAAATGGAATAGTTCCAGTTTGACAGGGAGCTAAAACAACCCTTTAGTTCAACTACCTGATCATTTCAGGGCTGACCAAGTAAAAGAATGCTAATAAGGGCATTGGACAAATGCCTCCTAATCAGTGGGGCATTTGCTCATCTGTCTAGGATGCCTGTTCCAGAGTTTGACCATTCCCACACATCCTATCATCACATCCCAGGGAGGAGAGATCCACTCCTCCCTCTCCAGTGCACCTCCCTAAAACCTAAGAAGCTGTAAAGAGCAAAGAGATGGCCCCTCAGCCTCCTTTTCTCCAAACTAGACAAGCTCAAAGTCCTCAGCCACTCCTCACAGGACATGAGCTCCTGTCCTTTCAGCAGAACTGTTGACCTCCTCTCGATGCATTGAAGGAGTTCAACATCCTTCTTGAGTTGTGGGGCCCAGCACTGCACACAGCACTCTGGGTGAGGCTGCATCAATGCTGAACACAGAGGGATAATCCCCTCTCTTGACAGGCTGGTGATGCTCTGTTTTATGCACCCAAGGATGGGATTTGCCCTCCTGGCTGCCAGAACACACAGCTGACTCACACTGGTCCTGCTGCTGACCAGAACCCCCAGATCCTTTTCTGCAAGGCTGCTCTCAAACCCCCGTTCTACCAATTTTTACTTGTGTCTGGCTTTACTGTGTCCTAGGTACAGAATCCAGTGTATGGACTTGTTAAATTTCATGCTGATGCTCCAATGTATGCAGATCATTCTGTAAGACCTTTCATCCCTCAAGAGTGTCAACAGCAGCTCCCAGTTTGGTATCCTCAGAAAACTTCCTAATGGCATGTTCCATTGTCCTGAATCCAGATTGCTGATTGAAGAGGACTGGCCCCAGAACTGAGCTCTGAGGAATGCCACTGGCGACTGGTCACCAGCCAGATGCAGCCCCACTCACTACAAGCCTTTGGACTCTGCCCTTCAGCCAGTCCTTCACACATCAGTTACAGTAAAACCTTTGTTTGACACAAAACCCCAAAGTGATAACATAAGATGTATTTTCATATTTCAAAATTCATTGTAAATACTTCAAATATACTTAGAAGCAATGTGTAATGAAAACATTTTCTGAAAGTGAAGTAAGGATAGTTGGGGTAGTTGATGGCAGGATACAATAAACCTTAACACATTCAAAATGAAATAAAGAATATAAAAGCCATCTCATAATTCAGTAAGCCATTTATAATGAAATATGCATCTTTTAAATAAAGATAATGCATTAGCAGTAATTAATATGTTACAATTATCGCTTTCTCTTAACCTGTTGTAAGTTATGCATGCTTATGGATTAACTTTTACTAACTCATTGGCAGACAAGCCTTTAATACACTTTGAGACATCTATTTCTGATTTAAGCCTTTTATCTTCTGCAGTTAAATCAAGATTGTTTCTTGTGTAACATTTTAAAATGTCAAAATTGTTTGAAATTGATACTCTTTATTTTAAAAATATTAAATATGAAGCTTAGAACAAATTTTTAAATTATTTGTAGCAAGGAAGACAGCACAGTTATACTTTGAAAAGAAATAATTTTGTCATCTTTTTCATGGTATGAGTCCAATTTTCCATTTCTGACGGAGACATATAATGTTGTTAAATTTTAAGATTCTAACGTCACGATGCTCTGGCATACTTCCTTCTAATTCCTTACAAAAATACATCATGTGTGCAATGTTCTTTATTTGAACATACAGTCTTCACTTGCCAAAGTAATAAAACCACATTAATAAAGATGCCTTGAGAACTTTGGAAAATTATATAGAAATCTGGAATATATCACTTTTTATTAGGTGACTTTGCTGAATATACCCACAAGTTCATGTCTCTTTTTATGGCACATTATAATTTATGGCTTTTACCCTTTGCTATAGATACTGTGTATTAGTAGGACTAGAAAGGCCTTTTGTGGATTAAGGTGGATGCAGAATTTCAGGAACTGGATTTCAGGACTATATTTCTGTGATAGGATTGCCTGCCAAGATGGATAGATAGATCTTTGTTCTGCCCAAGCTCTTGAAGTGCTGAGATGCTGCTTGTGAGGCTCCTCTTACAAGGCTCTGCAAAGGCGTTTGTCTGACAGGGCAGCTTTTGCCACTGCTTGAAAAGAACATGTCAGAATTCAGAGCAAGAGCATTCAATTCAAGCATTTGCCCCTCTCTGTACTCCTACAAGTTCTGACAAACTTGTAGGAGTACAGAACTTGTAGGAGTACAGAGAGGGGCAAATGCTATACTATATGCTACTGTGTTTGTTGTATGCAAGACATAACCTTACTGAGGTGGCTTTTCATGTTATTTCCCATCTTCCCATCTCTACTTCCTGTCTAGAGCCTGTTTTATGTCTCTGGTACTATGGGATAAAAGGTGCAACAAGGCAAAGAAGAAAAGGAGGGCTTCATTACTTTACATGTAATTTAAGAATAAAAATCACAGATTTATAAAAA
Source organism: Urocynchramus pylzowi (assembly GCA_013397555.1). Lineage (NCBI taxonomy): Eukaryota > Metazoa > Chordata > Aves > Passeriformes > Fringillidae > Urocynchramus > Urocynchramus pylzowi. Next base: position 504,331 of record VZRH01005337.1, on the reverse strand, counting down.
AGAGGTATTGCAAAAACGTAATATGTATTCTTTTTCATAGTGCTGATATTTCCAGCCCTATTACTTTTTAAACAATCCTAGACCTGATATATTGCTGGTTTTATATATTTAAGTAATTTTTAATAACAGAAATTGCTTATAGAAAGAGCACCCTTTGTGTCGTCCACTTCTAGTTTCCTTTTATAAATTGCACCTCTGATTTTGCTCATCATATATTAAGTCAAAATTATGTCTTCCTGATTTCATTCTTCCTGCCTCAAAGGCTACTGAAGAAAATGCAGGGATTTCATAGCTTTCCTGTTGCTGAAAAGTGTATGAGGACTGATATTAGTATTTATCTTCTGTAATATATTGAATAATCAGAGAAGTAACTTTCTTCTCAGCATTCCTCTGAAGACTGAAAATTAAATGACAGCAAAGGGATACCCAAACAATTTTGTAACCACTTCCAACTATACAATATTTGCATAAGGACTTAGAATTTATTTGCACTATGACAGTGATTTGGGAAAATAATTCCACAATTTTTCATCTCTTTAGACAGCTTGGACTGGCTATGTATCACTAAGTTATGAATAATGGGGTTTTTACCTACATTGCTCTTTCCAATAGAAAGATACAATAAATGCCAAAAATGCACATTTTTCTTATCTAGGTAGGTAGGTACTTTAATCTTAAAGAAGGAGGGGAATTTGTGTTATTTTGTGTGGTCTTAATTGTGGCATAATTTCATGTTGGACTGCCACAATATCAGCACCACTGGGACAACATTACAGTTATTTCATAGTATCTGTGGGGTGAAAGGTGGCAAAAAAGATCAGATACTTCTTTTATTTCAAGTGATTCTTTAGGAGTGGAAGAATTTGAGAAGTACAGATTAACTGAACTGCTCTATAATGGAGATGAACAAGAATTTTTGGAAGGATGTGAAGTGTGTTCATCTCCAACAATTGTATACATCATAATGAGACTAAAAGTGTAAAAGAAGAAGCTAAGAAAACAGGGAAGGGTGGGATTAATCTTATCCACACAAAAAACATATTATATGTCATTGACATCTACACATGAATTAATTGTTTTGATTCTAGCTATATTCTTTGAAAAAAGGACTCCTATATACAGTTCAGTTAGGCTAAGATAATGAAGTCACTTGACATCTCAGGCTAGATAATGTGAATCCCATCCAATCAGTCTCATTAAAAATTTTAGTGGTCAGTGCATCTAGTTTAAGAGGAACAAAAATGAGTATGGATAATGAGTACATAAAGCTGTAAATAAAAAATGTAAATGACTCTCACTCTCTACATGTTTTGCCCCAGCATGTGTTGGAGTATGCAAACCTGAGCCAAACCTGATGAGGAGCAGGTAAATAATTAAGTTATATGGACAATCACTGGACAGTGTTTCAGCCTGTTCACAGGCCCTGATTTGTACACAGTACAGAGGTGTCTAAAGATCTCTCCACACTAGAACTGGACTCCAGAGTGTGTCCAAATACAGTAATAAAAAAAGAGATTTTGACATTGAGACACTGAAAAGATCTGTAATAAACTGCACCTAATACTGATGTGGAGTAACCTGTACCCTATTTTCAGGTTATGAATGGTTCCCTTAAGACCATACAAAAATTCTTTCACAGCATTCCATTACGTGAGTTTTTGTTATGAAAGATGAGAGTTTAAGATGAGATTTCTATAAATTTCTGTTACAGATTCATTCTTCTTGATAATCTGAGGTACAGATCAGTGTGATCATAAACCAACACAGGGGAAAAACACAATTACAACATACAGATAGGTTCAGTCAGGTCCTGTCTGCCCTGTCCCAAAGGGATTTACAAGGGATAACAACCTGGGGAAATGTCATCTTTTTTTCTTGATTCAGTAAAACATGCTGAATTGCTCTGCACAACCTGGCTCAATATGTCCTAGAGAGAAAAAAAAAGGTTTAATTTCTTGATACATGTATGTCAATCGCTTCTTTTTGTCAGCTAGTCTCTTAGTGAAGAGGTCTTACTTTTTAGAAATGGACTCAAGCTAAACCTAGCTATTTGAATAACAAGGTCTTAACCCTTTCTTTTGGATGCCTCCAATACAAACATATTTCATTCCATTTCATTGATCTTATTTTGCAATTAGCTTTGGTTACATATACACTCTCATTAAAAAGAAACCATATACGTATTTGGAAAAAGTTAATAACTAAATGATATTTCTATTTGCTCCGTTCTGAAAAGTAGATAAGGAAGAAATAGAGCTAGAGATAATTACCAAATCTCAATATTTATAGAAACCAGGCACTTGTGTAGATAATAAGACAATTCTCAATGTGCTTTGATGATGATGAAGTGCCAGTTTTCTGTAAATATTGAAATAAGGTAATTATCACTTGAACTATTTATAATTTATCTGGTTTCAAATCACAATGAATACAGTCAAATTGCCATTTTTTCATAGGAATGTGAAGCTAAAAATAAGTATTGTGTTAACCTTCTATATACTTTCTTTTTGGAAGTAGTTTGAAGAGTATTTTACAAGATGTAATGAGAGAGAATCTCTACATACATAAGGAAGGACAAATTTTTAAATTTAGTTTTCAAGTTAAGACAGCAGGATTCCTAAAGATGAACTATCCAACAAGTATTAAATCTCTGATCCCATAAACACTGACAAAGATATAGCTATTTACTATATATGTGCTCAAGTCTACTAAATAAGAGCAAAGGACATGTCCTGAGTGGTTGAGTTCTGTACTTTATATGCCTGCAATTACTACAGTCAATCTGAAATGCATTTAGACTCTTTTTAAACCAACTGCCTTTGTTGTTTCTGTTAATTTTATGAGAAGGCTGTTTGAGAACTTACTCTTTTGGAACAACAAATTTTAATTTATCTTTAAAAATAATCCAGATTACTTGATAAATATTTATTCTCATGCAAGTATTACTAAACACATATGTAGACATTTGCAAGAATAAGTCTTGGCTTGTACTGTGCAAGGACTATATATTAGCTTTTCTCTTTATATAGCTTTAATTACAAAAATAAATAAATAAAGTGTAGTTTTCATAGATGACAAGACACTACAGCACTCTCTAAATGTATTTATTTTCTGGATTTTTTGTAATGCATTGAGTGACACACAGAACCACATGCAGATAATAATTTGGAAACATAGTAACAAGATAAGTATTGAGATGCAAATTAGCACACCAAACAAAAATTTCACTTATGATAAAATGATGTCTACAAAATATTAACTTATGTGTTATTTTAGTGTCTGAGCATGCTGCACTCAGAATTATATTCTAGTAAGATGATACAGAGTACATTTATTTAGGTCCAGATCCAAAAATGTATTTTGCCCAAAGATTGGAGGAAAGTAAATATTACCCCCTTCAAGAAAGGGTAGAAGGAGAACGCAAGGAATTCAGACTGGCAAGCCTCACCTTGTTCCCAGGGAAGATGACGGAGTAGCTAATTCTGGACACATTAACAAAAGGAAAATCGTCAGGAGCAGTCATCATGGATTCGCCAAGTTGAAGTCATGCTTGACCAAATTAACAAACTTGTATGATGAGGAAGTGATTGGCCTGGTAGACAGTGGTGGATAGTGCTTGGACTTCACTTAGCTCTTTGACACTGTCTACCACGAGATGCACATAAAGAGGCTGTTCACATACAGCTGGACAAGCTGACTGTGAGGCAGACTGGAAACTGACCTCGTGGCTGGGTCTAAGCAGGGGTGATTGGCAGCACAAAGTCCAGTTGGACACCAATTATAGCAGTGTTCACCACGGGACAATACTGGGTTTAGTCCTGTTGTCATCCTTAGTGATCCAGAAGATGGGTAAGAGTGTATGCTCAGCAAGTTTGCTAATGACATCAGACTGGGACGAGGGGCTAATTTGTCAGAGGCACATGCTGCCAGCCAGAGGACTTTGACAGGATGGAGAAATGGGCCAACAGGAACTTCATAGAGTTCAGCAAAGGGAAGCTCAAAGTCCTGCACCTGGAACACACTGGAACAGCCAGAGAGCAGCTTGGCAGAAAAAGATCTAGGTGTCCTTCTGCCCATTAGACTAAACATGAACCAGGAATGTATCCTTGTGACAAAGAAAGCTAGTGGTATCCTGGGCTGCCTTAGGATGAGTGATGCCAGCAGTTTAAGGAAAGTGGTCCTGCCTTTATACTCAGCACGGTGCAGCCACACCTGAAGTCCTGTTTTCAGTTCTGGGTTTCCCAGTACAAGCCATGGACAAAGCAAAGGCAGCCCAGCAAAGGGCCATGAAGATGATGACAAAGAGGCTGGAGTATTACTCCTTGAGTAAAGCCTGAGAGAGCTGAGACTGTATAGACTAGAGAATAGAAGGCCTGTGGGTGGATCTGATTAATGTTTTCAGTGGTGTCAGTGACAGGAACAGAGGTAATGGGCTCAAATGGAAAGACAGGAGGCTCCCTCTGAAATCAGAATATGCTTTTGGGTTGTGAGGGTGACTGAGAACTGTCATAGGCTTCCCAGAGAGGTTGTGGAGATATGCAGAATCTGTCTGTACAGGGCCCTGGGCAAGCATCTCTAAATGGCCCTGCTTGAGCATGAGGGTTGGTCCAGATGATCTCCAGAGGTCCATTCCAACCTCAACCATTCTGTGATTCTGTTTCTGTGATTTTTAAGCAAGTAAGGGGACTGGTCTTCTGTCATACCAGATATGATGACAAAATGTTTCCCTCCATTGAAAATTAAATATGTCTTTGTTTAAAAGAATATGATCATGATCTCTTAAGATATGGTGGTTCAAACTTAAATTTGCAGCAAAAGGAAGGAGTGGCTGAAGGCTAGATGTCCAGGAATGCTCTCTAAAGAAGGCAATTAGTTGTCATAGGGCCTGGAGTTCTGAGAGTCCTGCCTGTACAGGGCTTGGGCATCAGCAGACTTTGTGAATTCTTCTGGACTGAGCAATATTTCATTTTTCTCAACAATATGCTATCTCTCCTCGGCTTCTGAAGAACATCAGTGTGGGATTCTCTTCTTACTATCAGTGGGTTCCTTGAAACCACAGTCAGATGAGATGTGGTTGCATGAGTGCTGGACATCAAACAGCCTTGATCTAGCATTTAAAGCAAAGGTGTCAGTCTAATATGCATAAAGATGACTTGAAATATTTTTCCTCTTTGTTTTCCATGACAGCCACAAAACTTTATGATTCAATCTTTCAGAGATAAAGAAAGACTAATTTGCCAGACAAAAGCTTTTAATTCAATAAGATATTTCATTGAAGAACACTTAATAGTAAATAAAATATGCCTACAAACTCAGGGTCATAAGGGCATTTCCTTTTGAAGAAAAACTGTGCTTTTGTTCAAATTAGTAAACTGGTAGATCCTACAGCTGACTCCTATGAGATTCTTTGGACACAGGTTTTTTTAGTTTCTGGCTAAACAGGACAAGAGTTTTGACGACACAGGCAGGATTCATGCATCTAAACATAGGCAGGTAACCCCATAGTATTTAAAAAACCAGCCCAAAACAGCCCCTGTTTTATGACAGGGACACACTCTACTCACTCTTAAAAAATGAATGAGTTTAAACAATGTACTGGAAATAGAAATAAAATTTTATGGTTATTACATGCAAGTGGTGGAAGCTTCCTTGAGGAAAAAAAAAAAAAAAAGACCAAACAAAACAAGAATCAGAGTAAAAGAATAACGTTATCACATCTTCAGCATTTAAAAAACTGAGAGCTTCAAGCTATTTATCCTAAGCATTACAATAATATTTTTACAATAGTTACCAGATTTTTAATATATACGGAAAGGTAAAAAATTATTAGCTAAGCAACCTGTGGGATGATGTGAAAAATTACATCTACAAAACAGCTTACGCTTTTTTTTATCTCTTGTCTTAAACAACAATTTTTCTAAGGCTATATGGATTTTTAAAACTAATAGTTTTCCCATTTCTGCCTTATAAATGCATGTGCCATTGCTCATAAGCACGTGTTGGTGTGCGTAGTGTTACATACAGCTATTTAAATTTTCATGGGGGAAAAAAGAAGTATAGATATGTGTATGTTCAGGTGGGGGTAGCATAACAGTGCTGCAAGGATGTGCAGTCCAATTCCAGAAAAAAGAATGCAGATGGGGAGTGACTCAATGCTGATGAAGATGCAACAGGCAACAGTATATTAGAATTAGCTCTGCAATGCTGCAAACAGGAAGCAATTCTTGTTTAAATGGTTAAAGTTCTGGTTCCACATGGGCTGTCTACAGCTGGTATTTGTGTCAGACTTTATCAGCTTCAGACAAGGATCATAACTGTTCACAGCGTGTTTGTAGCACTATAGCTTACTACAGTGTGTACATTATTAAAGCACATGTAGAGCATGCCATACATCAACCAGAGTCAGTATCGTTATTTTTACAGCACGTTGCTTTTAAGTACAGTAAGACAAACAGGATAGGTATGAATAATGACATTAAAGCAGATAGGTAGTGTTCTGTGTTCTTTCATATGTTTCATTGCTAAGAAATTTTGATTAAATGACTCTGCGATTATTTCAAGGCTTACAGATGTCTATCTGCATTTCTTTTTTTTTTCTATCTGCTTTTTTTTCAGGTGTCTATCTGCTTAGAAAATGCAAAGTTTAAGAGTCCATGGAATAGTACCATACTGTGACTTGGGAGTTTCCATAACACTGAGGAGAAAGGCTATTTTTTTAACAAAGTATCCCCAAGTTACATATTATTTAGATGGATCCAAGCTGCTAAATTTACACTACTTCCATTTGCCAGATGTACACTTGACCTTTTGTGTTTGTTCATGTGCATATGTTACATCTAAAAATATTAATTTTTCTAAGCATGCACATGAGGTAAGAGTAATAGGCAATATTTCACTGGGCTCACTCATAGGCACCAGAGAAACTTTCTGGCTCAGTTCCCTCCTTTCTACATTAACAAATCTAGACACCACCATACATATTGTACTAAGAAGTAAAAAGGCCCCTCTCTTTCCCCTGTTTGTAGGTGAGGAAGTGAGCAGAACAAGGCAGATTCAATGTGCACCATCTGATGGAGCTGACTGAGCAAGCAGTCTTGCTACAGACAGACTTCAGAAGAGATATGTATATGATCTGCAAATTAAATTGCTTTAAAAGAGTGGTTGTGTCTCTATAGCAACATCATTCTGAAAATTAAAGCAGAAACACCTATTGATAAGCAAATCTTACATCAAAGTATTCTGCATCTAATTTATTGCAACAGAAATGTTGTAGGTATTGTATCCTACACCTTTAATATAAAATAAATTATACTTATTGATTTTTCAAGGTTATGTTATAATTGTATGATTCTTTTTTTGAAGAATAAGAGTGTGGTAAGGAATCAGAAATTTTCTCATTTCTTTCTTCACTGAAGACACATGAATTTGAATTACTTGTGCCTTGGCTTTGTATTTTTTCTGCATAATAATTCAGTGAATCAACATACCTATGTATCTTTACTGAGAATTAAAAAATTCAGTCCCATTGAATCAGGTGATTTATTCCTTGCAACCTTCTCTTTAGCCTATGCACATTGCAACAATTAGATGTCAAACTACCAATTTATCTATTCAGACCATGCTGCCCAAAAAGGCAGCAATACCTCCAAAAGGGAGTATAATTATTTCTGAAAGAGCCACACATATATTCCAGAACATTTGTAACAAAACTTTGAGCTGACTTTTGAAAATAGTTAGTAAAAACAGAAAAGTAATTTGTGGATTCTGAACAACAAAAGTGCAGTTGATGAGAAAGCTGAAGGAGGTAATACTAATAAGAATAAACTGAGTAAATTAAGGCACAGAAAAATGGTACAGTGAAGACTGGTACAGTAGAGAATTCAGGGAGCAAAACAATTTTTGCTGTTCCTCTTACAACCCTTCTAGGGAACCTCCACACTTTCATTACCTGTCTGAAATGCCTGTACACAAATGCATGCCACATGGGGAATAAACAAGAAGAACTACAAATCTCCGTGAGGTGGCAGGGCCATAATCTCATCCAATTGCAGAGACTTGGTGGGATAGCTCACGTGACTGGAATACTGTCATGGATGGCCATGTACTTTCTAAAGAGCTGAGATGGTGGAGTTGCTCTTTATATGAGAGAACAACTTTAATGTATCAAGCTCTACCCAGGCACAGACGAAGGAGATAACAGTTCACGGGTAAGAATTAAGGGACATGCTAATGTGGGCAACGCTGCTGTGGGTTTTCACTGCAGTCCACCTGATCAGGAGGAGGAGGAGGTTGATGAGGCTTTCTGTGGACAGCTGGAAATCACTTCATGTTCATGGGCCCTGGTTCTCCTGGGGGACTTTTAACCACTCTCATATTTGTTGGAGGGACAACAGTGCTTGACACACAGGAATTTCCTGCAGATCACTGAAGAAAACTTTTTGGTGCAAGTGGTGAAGGTGCCAATGAGGTGAGGTGTGTTGCTGGATCTTATACCTACAAGCCAGGAAGGACTGGTTGAAGATGTGGAGGTTGAGGTAGTCTTGGCTGTTGTGACCATGTGGTGGTGGAACTCAGGATCCTGCTTGGAGGAAGCAAAGCAGTAAACAGGAGTAGAAACCTAAATTTATAGAGAGCTGACTTTGGCCTCTTCAAAGACCTACCTAGAAGAATCCCATGTGTCAGGGCTCTAGAAGAAAAAGGGATACAAGACAGCTGGTCATTATTTAGGCACCATTTCCTCCAAGCTCAGGACCAGTTTATCCCAATGATCAAGAAATCAAGCAAAGGGGCAGGAGACCTGCATGGATGAATAGGGAACTTCTAGTAAATCTCAAAAAGAAGAAAGAAATTCATGGGATGTGGAAAAAGGGAGAGACCATGTGGGAGGACTATTGCACACATATCAGGACATATCAGAATATGCAAGGATATGATGAGGAAGGCCAAGGCCCACTTGGAATAGAGTCTGGCAGAGGACATCAAGGACAGCAAGAAGGGCTTCTACAAGAACATCAACAGTAAAAGGAAGACTGAGGAAAATGGTGGGTCGCTGATGAATCATGCGGGTGGCCTGGTAAGGGAGGATACGAGAAGGCAGAATTACTGAGTACCTTCTTTGCCTCAGTCTTTACTGCTGAGCTCAGCCCTCAGGAGTCCCAGATCTCAGAGGTAAGAGAAGAAGGCTGGAGAAAGGAAGATTGCCCCCTGGAAATCTTGTAGGAGTTTGTGTTACAGGTTAGCTAGGCAGACTAAACATCCATTAATCCATGGGTCCTGATGGAATGCACCCATGGCTGCTGAAGAAGCTGGCAGATGTTGTTTTTCTGTAGCTCTCCATCATCTTTGAAAAATCATGGAGAATGGGAGAAGTGCCCAATGAATGAAGGAAGGCCAATGTTACTCTCATCTCCAAAAAGGGCAAGAAGGAGGATAAAGGAAGCTACTGAGATAGATATATGCAGACAGATAATGTCTGCATTCTCACCCCCATCCCTGAGAAGGTGATTGAACAGATCATTCTGAAGGTCATCAACAAGGATGTAGAAGAAAAGAAGGTCATTGGAGTAGCCAGCATGCAAAGGGAAATCATACTGACCAATCTTATGGTCTTTTATGGTGACATGCCAGAATGGGTTGCTGAGGACAGAGCAGTGGATGTTGTCTGCCGGATTTCAGCAAGGCTTTTGACACTGTCTCCCATAACATCCTCATAGGTAAGCTCAGGAAGTTTGGGTTAGATAGATGGACAGTGGTGTGGACTGAGAACTGGCTAAATGGCAGAGCTCAGAGGGCTGTGATCAGTGGAGTAGGACTCAGTTGAAGTCTTGTAGTCATTTGTATTCCCCAGGGATAAATGCTGGGCAAGGGTAGGGTCCTGCACCTGGGGAAGAATAACCCCAAGTGCCAGTACAGGTTGCAGGCTGTCCTCCTAGAGAGCAGCTCTGCAGAGAAAGACCTGGGAGTCTTGATGGATGACAAGTTAGCAATTAGTTGGCAGTGTGGTCTTCTGGCCAGGAAGGCCAGTGGTATCCTGGGATACCTTGGGAAGAGTGTGGCTGGCAGGTCCAGGGAGATGATCCTGCCCCTCTACTCAGCCCTAGTGAGGTCACATCTGGAATTCTGTGTCCAGTGCAGGGATCCTCAGTACAAGAGAGAAAAGGAACTACTGGAGAGGGTCCATTGGAGACCACCAAGATGATGAGAGGTCTGGAGCATCTCTTATGAGAAGAGACTGAGGGAGCTGGGCCTACTTAGTGTAGGGAAGAGAAAACTGGGAGAGGATCTCAACAATGCACATAAGTATCTCAAAGATGTGTGCCAAGAGGTGCCAGACTCTTTTCACTGGTGCCCAGAGACAGGATGAGGAGCAATGGCCATTAACTAAAACACAAGAAGTCTCATCTCAAATGAGGAAAATGTCTTCAGATTGTATGTGGAAGAACACTGGAACAGGCTGCCAAGCCTCTGTGGGTCACTGAATCTTCCTCTCTGGAGATATTCAGAACCTTCCTGGATGCATTCCTGTGTCTCCTGCTCTGGGTGACTCTGCCTTGGCAGAGGTTTTGGACTGGATGATCTCCAGAGGTCTCTTCCAATCTTAACAATTATGTGATTCTGTGTTAATATATTAAAATTAAAAACAATAGAGTTCTGTGTGACTTGACAGCTTTAATTTTATTACAAGGGCAAAGGCAGCCAAAATCTCATTTGAAAATTTACATATATGGCCAGGAGGTTGTAACCAAAACATTTTCATTGGATAACTCATGTATGTGAAGAAAGATCAATGGAGATGTATAGCTCATTTTTTGAACTGGTGCTTGCTGTGGTCTGTTTGGCATCTCCTATGAAATTCAAATTGTAAATCAAATTAATCCATTAGTGAGTTCAGTTGCCTAAGAATAGGTTTTGAATGCAATTTTAGAGATTCTAGGGTGTCCACATGGCTTCCAGCTGTGTCTCTGGAGGAATATAAAAGAAAGTTCATAGTCATCACAGGGGAAAACTAAAATGGAAACTGGCTATTTTCAAGCCTATTTAGCCCTATTTAATGTTTATGAAAAAGAAACCAAATACCAGGAGCTTCTTAGATACACATAGACATCTCTCATCCTCTATTCTAATATGGAGCATATTCTCTTTTTACGTGCCTTACTTTGATTTACATAAATCTCTGGAATTGTCTTGCCCAAACTCTAGACCATGTCTAATAACTAAGGCATCTCCTGGTCAGAATTGTCCTAGGCATCATAGCTGTATTGATAATATAGATAAGGTGTTTGAAACATGATATAAAACAAACAGCTTCCTTGAAATTTATCTCGCTAGTTTTAACAGTTGAATTAGCCAAAAATGTAAATATAGTCCTGCTTTCCTCAAGGTAAAATAGGGTATATCATAAAATCTACTAATTCCCATCTGATTTTTTTTAAAAATTTAAAATAAGTTTGTCAATATCATAATGTTTTTAAATATACAATTTACATACATCTTGAGGACACTTCAGAGGTGTGGAAAAATATATGCAAATACTATTCCTTATAGACAATGAAGAAAGACAGACAATTCTAGAGACTCAGAATAGAAAACTACTGTAAAAGTTATTAACTCTTTCTTTATTAATCAAAAGGGGAGCCTGAAGGATTAGCTCCTTGAGATTAGCCCTAGCCCCTTTAGTCATGTCTGTACTCATATATAAAAGAGGAAGGAGGAACATCAAGCAGGGACTCTGCAAATTTCCTAGCTTAGTCCTGGTCCTTCTGGTCATGCTTTGGGCAATGCTCAGGCACAGTTCAAGGGAACCTGTCTGGCAGAAATTACCATATATGGGTACTTTTGTTCAAAACTTGTATCCTGTCACTATTGTCAGTCTTCCAACACCATTATAGCAGTCTTTTCATCTGGTCCAATGTCTCGTGCCATGTCCAGAACATCCTTCATGTGTCTACTCTGTCCTCAGTTTCATGTCATGAAAAATCTCATTGTGGTCAGCTACAAGAGAGTATTCATATTGCCTTATTAAAAACAGTACACACAAAAGATAATTGTAATTTTTGGAGTCAGAGGCAGTCCAGGGTTAGATGCTATGAATGGAGAACACAACAAATATGATTTTCCTCTGTTTTCAAGACCACAAAAAATGCTCACGTGCTTTATTCATTAGCAGTATGTTCAAGTGCTGTTAATCCCCTCATTTAGCTCCCAGGCTATTCTTGATAAAGCAGATCATTTATATCATGCTTATTCTCCTTGTTTATAATGCAAATTAAAACTCTTGTGCTGTACTGATTTCAGACCTTGTGAAGGTGTTTGCAGGGCTGTGTCCAAAATTGCTGCTTTCAATTCTTCCCAAAAAGCTCATTTGAAGCTACCTTCTACAGAAAGTCTGATTTGGTCCCTGAACTATTTCACTGAAGAACATGTATATTCATAATATCTCAGGTTTCTATTTGTAGAATAAATGTATACAGGTATCTATTAAAAATTAGTAACAGAAATACTATATCTTATCATCAAAACTATTTTTAAAAGATAAAGAGACATGCACTTCTTCCCCTTTTGCCTTCATAATATCTCTCTTCCTATTAGTATATTTATTTCTTTAAAAAACACAACATTTCTTGAAGTTTCATACATTTACTGCCAAAATATATCAATGAGGGGACAACACTGTCAACCTTCCTTATTGGATTTTTATGAAAGAATAAACACACTACACTGAAAGAGGTGAGACCCAGACTGTGCCCTGAAATTCTTCCAAAACCCACTTTATTCTCTTAGTTTCCTATGAAATCTTCTCTTCAGAACATGAGCATCAATATCAGTAATCCAGTTAAACTGAATATGGTTCATGCATGAAAATGTCTACATTGTCTCACTTCTATTTGAGATTTCTTAATCTCAATTAACTTGAACCTTTATTTCAGTTTGTAATTTAAAAGAATCACTACTTTTTTTCTTTGATTTTTTTTTCCAAAAAAGCTTTGAATAAACAAAAAATAAGGTTTTTGGTTTGTTTGTTTTTTTTTCTTTTTAAGTGAAATGGATGGTGTTTGCTAAATTTTAAAGACAGAATTTTAAGTACTTTATGCGTACACAGGTTTGACTGGCAAAGCATTATTTGAAACAAGGTCCTAATAGAATTAAATTATTACTATTAAAGATACAAGTGAAGATGGGATGAAGAGGATTGCCAATCACTTTTTTTTTTTGTTGATCAAAAATCAGATAAATATATATTTCTTTGAAATTTTTGTGCACTTTGAAGTACTGGAGTTGTTGCTACGTTCTTTTATTGTCACACTGTTGCAGTTTTACAAACTGGTAAAGTTTTACAAAACTTTACCAGAGATCCAACTGCTTATTTATTTTGCAAGACTTTCTGATAAGAGAATGGTTCTGCAGGGTAAGTAACAGCAGGAACTGTATTTTTACTATTTGTGACATACCACTTCCTTGCCAGAACAGATTGAACTTCAAAGCCTGACTAAAACCACCATACACAGTTTATTTGTTTGGAAGATATAAAAAATAAAAGCCAGAGCTAGGGTTGTACAGTGGTATTTCAAATAAGTGATAGTGACAGCCAAGTATTTGTCAAAGGCTGAATACGCTTTTTATCAGCCAAACAATTTCTCTGTTCCTGAAGTTGGTAATTGATCGCTAACTTAACTGCTTTATTGATGCTCAAACTGTCACATTGTATCCAGAGCTCAAGAAAAAAAGAATTCATATTTGTGGATCTATTACATATTTTATCTTTGTTTTAATACTCAGTGTTTTTAATGGTTGCCTAATCATAAATTCTAGTCAGACTCTTCTAATTGGTTTTTGACCTACATTCTATTATGGGCCTGATTAACAATTCCCTAATCAAAGTTGCAAAACATTCTTCTTTGTGTTCAATAATTTAGATATCCATGTGGGAGTTCTATTGTTGCTCTTAGTCTCACTGTGAATTTAGTTCATTCTGTGCATGTAGTCTTGAGATTCACTTGAGCAAAAATAATTTCAAACTCAAAAAACCCCCTAATACATCCAAGAATTCAATGAGTGTCTAAACTGTACTTTTTCATTGTTAAAGACACCTACAAATTGAATCACTGTGTATTTTGCTAATTAGCAAAATGGCATATTTGTTCTACCAGAAGCTCCCAGGACCAAGTCTTAGGATGATTACTTTTAATCATGTGGCCACAGTGTTTTTGGAGCTATCAAGATAACAGGCAGGTTTAGGAAGGTTGTTCCCTTTCAGAAACAAGGCAGAGAAGATGACATATAATGCCTCCCTTTAGCACCCTCCTTCTCCAGTGCCAGGAAAACAGGAGCTAGATGTGGAAATATTTCCTGGCCACAAAATACTGCAGCATTATGATTAAATGTTTTTAAGGCCAAAAGTCTGCCCAAAACCCATTGGCCTGTAAATTACATTGTTCCTGTAGCCTCCAGAAAACAAGAGAGTGATGTGGACATCTTCAAGACCAAACAGTCTTTTCCCAGAGGAACGAATGCCCTTTCAGAGAGGTATAGCTTAAAGTACAGGTGAAGACAAAGGAGGAGATCTGGAAAGCAGCTCATTGGTCTTAATAGGCCTTAGTGATTTCTGCCCCACTGTGTACTTCTTGGTCATCCCAGTCTTCCTATATCAGGGACCCTACCATGGCAAGATCCCCCTATTTACCCTCCAGCCTTTTTCCTTTGTTCTTTATCCACACAGAAAATTGCTGGCTGTTTTCAGAAGTGTTTTATACTTAGGGAACTATTTCAAAACACATCTCAGTTGAGTGGCAGCTTATTCCCTGTTCAAATTTAACATAGACAAGAATTATATATCTGATCACCATTCTCTCGGTGATTCGTTCAAACAGTTGGACAAAAACTTTCACAACTTAGTGGGAAAAAAAAAAAAGCTCAAAACCCATTGTGGCAGACTAGACTGTCCCTGAGTATACTGAAAAATAGATTTTGGCCAAACATTTTCTCAAAAGGTGCACAAGGCTAAATCCAATGTGTTTCAACTAATTTGCTGATGACCTTAGCCACCTGGTGAATTAAAGTAGTACTGAAACCTTGGAATTACCTGATGAGCATTCTAAGACTAAAGATGAGGGAACAAGCTCCCTTGTTGATAAACCTGTGACATATTCTTCACAGCCAGGGAATTTTATGTATCAGAGTAGACTTTTTCAGGAATAGAAAATCTACCTTACATGCATATTTAGTCTGATGCATGATGCTTTGCCAGGCAGTTTTTCCTCAGGGAACTGTGTTGAAATCCATTATAAATATTCAGTTTCTGACATGTCTGCAGATAAATTAATACAATCCAGTAGGTAATTCCTTTTTTTGCAAGAATCAGACAAAGTATTTTCATCACCAAGAAGACATGGAAGTGTTTTTAAAATATATGCCTCCTGAATGGTGTGTGAGCAGCAGCACAATGCGATTGAATCTCTTGTAAACAGATACTAGGGATGAACATGAAAGTTGAAGAGATTTTGTGTCCTTAATTGCTTTATAGTCTTAATTTTCTGCAAAGCTTAAAATTGTAATGAGTTTCTTCTCACTGTGTTTTACAAAAACACAAATGTGTACATGTTTGTACACAACATACACGTCTACTATTATGAAAATGAATTTAGTCCTTAATGTTATTTCTCTGCACTATGAGAGAAGTAAAATTTGTCATATTTTTAACAAAACTAAAACTCACATCTTGCATGACTCCAAGGGCTATAATGCTATTTATAGATTCAATAGGGATATATAATAAATACAATATGAAAATTAGGGTCAATCCTAAACTCAGCAAAAGGATTACACTAATAAAATTTAGACCCTATCAGGTAGGCATTATCAACACAAAGTTTATCAGGAAGTTGTTTGAATGTTTATACTAAAATCCCCAAATCACATGCAAATGATAGAAACTGTTAGAGAAGACAAGTGAAAAATTCAGCATGACATGTACTTTTATTTCAAGGTTATGAAATCTACCCATTTGTGTACCATATTCACTGTGTATACAATAAATTAGACACCATAAAATTTAAACTAAAGCACACATTATGATTTCTGAAGCTAATGAAGGATCTGGGGAAGAAACTTCAGAGAGCACACACAAAAATTGTCAAGAAAACACTGGGGGTCCTAAACTACAGAAGGAAGTGAACTTTAATTGCTTAAAATCTTTATCTAAATGTTTAGCTAAGATAAATAATCGAGACTACATGCTCAGAGGACATTCCTGCCTGTTGGGTTTAAAGGTAGTTTTAGAAGCCAACAGAGCAGGGCATGATCACTTTGGAATAGCAACAGTAATAATACATTCTATAAAATTACATACTGAGAAAACACTTATTCCAATTTTATTTGTCAAGTTCCAGTTTTGCATATGAATGCTATTGAACTCTTCACAGTGTAACCTTTCATGGAAGAAATTTTCAAAATTTTCAGACCCTAGAAACATAAAAAAAGGAACAAAAACTATTTACTAACAAGAAAGATAAGCATCTGAATTGCACCATGGAATGCAGCTTTATGGAGTTAAATGTTAAATATTTGGGGGGAAAAAATCAACTCCCCAAACCAAAACATCAGAAAAAGATATGTATTTTATTATGATTGTGCTAAAATAATCATTCTCCCATTTTATGAGGAACTAAATGATAAAAAATTCAGAGTTTTAAAAGATTTGTTGCTCTTTGAATGAATACAGAGAATACATATCTTCATCTGTATTACAATATATTCTTTATTCGTCCTGAGTATTCTAAATTTCCAGTAAATATTGTAACAAGGTGATGGTAAATTTGTACAGATGCAATGAGTTTTCATCTATTTCTGATTCTGTTTTGGAAGTTTAGTACTGTTTTTACAGATGGAAAGAAGACAGAAGAAAAAAAAATAAGGTAGGCATAATATAGTGCAGATCATCCTGAGGCATGATTGCCACGTGCAGTATTACCTTTGTGAGGACAGATGGTATCAGTATTGATCAATGTTGAAATTATAGACATATTTCATTGGGTTCTCCAAAAGCTCAATATCCAATATTATTCCTCTGTTTTACCTAAAAAATGGTGGAACTTTGTGGTAATGGTATCCTTGACAGTATTTATGTCAGAAGTGGTTCAAACTCATTTAAAGTTCAGACATCCAAACCTCGCCAGTTAGAGACATCAGCCCCAGAGCTTCTGAAAAATGACAGCTGAGAATTCACCTCTTGTAACTTAGCCAGTGCTGGCTGATATCCCTGTTTGAGCCTGTAAGAGACAATCCAAACTGCCATGCTACATCTGCTTCCAGTGTGTGGGCCATTTTACAGTGGAAGTATGTCTAGATCACAAAACCATAGAATGATTTGGGCTGGAATGGACCTTAAAGATTTTTTAGTTTCAACCCTCCTGTCACAGGCAGGGAAATCTTCCATTAGTTTGGGTTAATCAAGTACAAGCTGATCCCAAACATTTGCAGTGATAGGGCATTCACTTGTTCCAGTGTCCCACCATCCTTATTGTAAAATAATGTCTCCCTTTTGTCTGTTCTAAACATGCCCTCATTCAGTTTAAAACCACTGGCCATTCTCCTATCACTATGCTCCAGAGACCCTCCCCCTCTTAATGTACTGGAAGGTTGCCATCAGGTCTCCTCAGCACTGTCTCTTCTCTAGGCTGAACAAACCTAAATCCCTCAGTCTGTCTTCATAGGGCAGATGTTCCAACCCCTGATCACCTTTATCATCCTCTGGACCCAGTTGAGCAGGTCCTTGTCTTTCTTATCCTGAGGGCCCTAGAGCTGGATGCAGTACTCCAGGTGGATTGTCACAAGAGCAGAGCAGAAGGAGAGAATCCCCTCCTTTGACCTGATTGCTACATTTCTTTTGATGCAGCTCAGGATATGACTTGCCTTTTGGGCTGTGAGCATTCATTTCTGGCTCATACTCAGTTTTTAATGCCAAGTCCTTCTCTTCAGGGCTGCTGTCAATTCCAGCATCACTCAGCCTTTTTTCATGTTTGTGAATCTCTAAGCCAGGAACAATACCTTGTACTTGGCCTTATTGAACCCCATGAGGATTAAACAGGCCCACCTCTTAAGTCTGTTTAGGTCCTCCTCGATGGCATTTCTTTTATGTATGAGGTCTACTATTGTGATAAATCTTCCACCTTTATTCTTTTCTCTATTTTATTTTAGAGAGATGGAGCATTCTTTACTTTTCCCTTCTGCTCCTCTTCAGGCATTCAAAACTTGCCTGGCAGACTTTTTAAAAAGGGTAATGTTGAAGTTTGTTCTAAATGAGAGAAACCTAGGTTTATGCATTTGGGAAAGAAAAGTTCATTTAGTATTTATATTAAAACTTAGGTGACTGGTCTCTGAAAATCAGTGTGTGAAAAGAAATAACATGGAAATGTATTAGAACTAGTGTTTGGGGAAGCAAAAATGCTTTTTTGTTCTTTTGTTTTTAGACTCAATAACTGGACTTTCACAAAAACAGAGGGAACAAAGTATTTACTGCTCAGTCCAGCTATTTCACTTTTGCCCTGGTACTGCAATTCCCATTGATTTAGTAAGAAAAACTGTCAAATTTCATATAAGTATAGAAATGAAGAACAAAAATCTTCCAGCTTTCAGGAAGATTAAATCATAACTCTGCTTGGACTGGTTTTTAGTTCCACCTATTTGAGGCTAATGGCTATGATTTCCGAACTCCCAATAGTCCAGATGGGATACCTTATACCACTGGGATGAAATTGAACATCAAGTCTATTTGCAGAATTTTTTTCTGCTTGGGATTGGTAGGCACTACATTTTTCACAAATCACACAAAGACCATACTGATTTTTTTTTTCCTTTTCTTCAAATATTTTTCTATAAAATTTGCATCTCAAACTCTAAAAAGAAGACATCAACATCATGTGTTTAAGTGAGATCAAAAAAAAGAGATATAATCAAAATTCTGAAATAACCATCTAAAGGTCTGTTTATAGTTTGTGAGAAAATGATGCTGGATTTATTATAATGGCACAATGAGAACATTTCCCACTGAAGTGTCACAGTTTATATCATAAAGTGAGATCAGAGAGTGCAAATGGGAAAAGAATTGTGAGAAATTTACCTTATTTACCTTAATACCTTAATTACCTTAACACCTTAATTGCCTTAACTAATGTTTTATATTTTTATTGGGTTCCCAGCATAACTAAATTAAATTCCTTGGTATTAAAAGCAAATGTATTAGATAACTGTTGTTCAGTATTACCAATACTAGCTCTGTGAGCGATTCTGTGTTTCAAATCTAATATTTATCAGTTTATATCAGCACACTCTTCTTAATTTTGGTAATTATTTAAGTCACTGAAAGATATGCTTTCTTATACTGTTTCATAAAATGTTATCTTTTTTTATCTTAGTGTATATGAACTTTTTGACACTAAGGTATGAGTCCTCCATGCTAGGAGGACTATACAGGTAAATGGAAAATTGTCCAAAGCATTGTCTTGCTTAATTCAAGTTTCTGGTAAGAAGTACATTTTAAGTCTTATGGAACTAGTGAAGAAGTATGGGTTATAAAGCTTAATTTTTAAACATTAAAAGAAAAGTTGTTCAATTTCAAATTTTATTGACATTTGATCATAAAGTACTTTAATAGCTGTACTGTGTTATATAAGTGGGAACATGTCTCACTGCAATACGTAGTGGTATCTTCAGTAACACATTCCAAAATAGAAAGACCTCTGAATGTCAGAAAACTTCACAACCAGTGACTTTTTAAGGGACAGATACATTTAGCAGAAAATCTTTCCATTTATTGAGAGAACTGTCTATGGGTTTTGGGCAGAAGACGAAGCGGGAACACAACTCACAGAAAGACGTACATATATTTGCTTCAGAAAGAGAGAAGGTCTTCAAAATTTTTCATATAGAAACAATCTCTCTTCTCCTCTTATACCAAGATAGGTTTCATGAATTTAGTCTAGTTAGCCTACCTGGTAGAATAAAGCAGTCTACCAACTCTTTTATGTTGTAGAAGTAAGCAAAATACAACAATCCATCTGTTCCAAACAACAGAATATTTGCTTTGTGAGTTCAATTAGATAGATAGCCAAACTATGAAAGTAACTTGTTGATCATCATGTACAATCATATCCTGGAGTGTCCAGAACAAGTAGACAACAGTGACAGCAAACTGGGAAAAGAATGCAATTTGATCAGAGTAATCATCAATGAGATATTTTCTACCCAACCCTACAAATGATGGTACTCAAGAATACTCAGAGAAGCCAGAGGAAGAGATTCCAGCTGGGAAACAGAAAAAGGAGATCGTGTGAAACTCTGATGGGAATGTATGACCCTGAAGCATGACTTGAGACTATGACTCCAGCACTTCAGACCTTGTGGCCCAGCCCCAGAAATGTACATCCCATGGCTTTGATTGCTGTACTAACCTGCATGACTTCACAGCTGCATTGTCTCTCCCATGGAGCATCGGTATTGTGTAATTCATAAAGATGCATATATCTATGATTATTGGTATCCACTGCCATTTATTATTCACTTTGTGATTTGGTCTTAAGTCACAAGAATTAAATGTCTGTTGTTTTTGGGTTTTTTTTCACACAAAGGAGAAAATCAAATGGGAGTTTTGATAAGTAATGGTTCAAGATTTCCTGCTTTCCTGACACATTTTGAAACATATACTATAAGTTCTAGAGAGTTGCTGCTCTTAAGACCTTCTGTAGAGGTCAAAGAAGCAAGATGGAATAGGACCACAGTATGCAAAGCCACTCATTAGAGCAGTATGCAAAGCCACTCACTTGAATGGTTACAGCTTCTGCACCTCCTTCTATTGTAAAAGCAGTAGACTGTACACAACCTTGACCTTGCAGAAGGCATCTTAGCATCCTGCTCAGGACTAGGTACTTCTCTGTCATCCAGCACTTCTCCTGTGTCTCTCGCATGCTTCAAATATAGCAATAATATTTCTGTGTACTTCTCCAAGTGTTGTGTTGCTGTGGCAGCAGTGTGATGAAGCTCACCAAGCCAGGATTTACTGCGTGAAATGGAGGATATGAAGGAAACATGGAGATATGGCATGAGGACATACTATGTATTTTGCAGGCCTAGAGGTATTTTTTGAAATAAAATACCTCTAGGTACCAGAGGACATCAGTCAGTGCCGTCTCAATCCTTCTTACTGTAAAAGATTCTCAGGAACAAAATATCCTCAAGTTGTTTTTCAGCGAGAAAATTAGCAGTTCTACACCAAAGATTTTTCTAGGGAGCTAGTTATGCAACACATCCAATTTTGCCAGAACAGTCTAGAATTTAACAGTCATAATGGCAGTTTATGCTAATCATAAATCCTAGAGATTGTGTCTCTGCAGGCATAGCACATAATTTCACTCTGCTAAAAAGCATGGCCAATCTCATTCCCTCAGAACCATGTCCTAAACACATCTAATACTATTAAAATCTGGTATGCCTGGTGTGCTCAGACTATATCTTACAGCAGTCCTGCATGACTACAAGGTTAACATGTTAAATAATCCTTTTTCGATTTGAGAGCAGTGTTAGGCATTCAAGGCCACAACTAAACTGTCACTATCCACACTGTTTTGTAGTGTATAGATTATAATTCCCTTCTTCAGATAAAAGAGATAAGTCATATCCTACCTCATTGACAAATCCCTGTTTCTTTTTACAGCAGGCTAATTTTTTTTAAAGTACTCATGTAAAAGTCAAGGCAAATATATCCATACAAAAAAAAANAAAAAAAAAAAGGAAAAGCCAAACAAAACAAAACAAAAAGCCCCTATATTTTATATTAGCAGTTTGGTTATATTGAAAAATAAATTCCATTTAGTGAATTGAGGTGGAACAAACACCCAAGTACACTGGGAATGTAAATATGAAGGTAACAAAAATTTCTGCAACAGACGTAACATTTTAAAATATTATTTAAAGTATATAAATATCCACAGGATAGTAATTTGGATATGCCAGAATTATCCCTACTGCATTTGGCAGCACACTGATGGAGCCAAAGTTACTCGAATTAGCTATAATCAGATTTTCCATAGATATATATTTTGCCCATGACCACATAATTGTTAAGTAGAAAATAAAACATGCACATTTACCTTAGCTGTAACTTCACCGACATATGTAGCATTATGTAAAGGAATTTTGATTGATTGCTACAAAATATCAATGCTGGAACACAATTATTTGGGATGCTGTAAGTTTTTCTACTTAACAATCAAACAAGATAAAAAAAATAAATTACCTTTATGAAAATACATAAGACACAGAAGACTTCTATTCCATGGTCTGATCTACACTTAATTGCAAAATTATCCTAAAAAAAGTCTCAATTTTATGAAAGCTAAACATGAATGCTATATGTACTTGTGAAACACTGGTTTCTCTTTCTTAATTTCTTAAACAAGGTACAAAACTTGTGTAAAGTAGAAAGCTTCAGCCTGAAGAAACTGCTTTCTCTGAGAACAGAGCTAAAGATCTTTTAATCACAATATTTTGACCTGATTAAACAGGTTGAAAAGCCATTTAATTTATCTATTTAAATTTGCAAGGGATGCATTCACTAGCAGTGAAGGTTATTATTTTTCTATCTGCCTCACACTTCTTACCATCTACATAGTCAACAAAAAAAGAAATTCAGAACAGAGACATTGTACAGTGGCCCAGTAAAAATGCAAACGAAAGCTTATGCCTACTGTGCAAAGACAGTGTCCTGACCTTTGAAGTATGTTACCAACTTGTTATGAGAAGTGGCTGTGTGAATTTGAACTTGATACCAGGTGTCTCTTGTTATGATGTCAAGTTCAAGCATGGGATAATAGCAAGTGCCTTGAAAATGTATTGGAAAATAGACGACCTAGACCTGCAAACAATCCCCAGGTGTCAATTAATTACTGGTCACTGGAGACATACAACACTGACGATGGGGAAAAGACTCCTTTCAGCATACTAAAGAAAAGAAGCAGGTAAGCAAAAAAAAAAAGCTGAGCAACAGGATAAGGCACCTGCCTGTGAGAGTAACACCCTCAGTGCACATTGCAGTCTTGTCAGCAGAAGCTAAAGACTGAAACTGCCAAGAAGCACAAACATTGTGTAAAATTACAGGATTTGGAATGGGGGTATGGAGGAAGAAGTATTTATGACGGGAATTGTTTCAGCAGAATTGGTGAGATCACTCCAAGAGCAGCAGCTCTTCCTCTCTCTGCCTGTTGCAGAAGCCCTTCATTCTTTTGACCTGCAGTTGTCCAGGATTGTGTGTGGCAGGGTGTGCATCTGCATTCATCTGTGGGGGTGTCTGTCTTTCCTTGCAATTTCTAAGTTTTTTTTCCCTGTAACACTCTAACTTGCTAGTTAAGCCTTATTACACATAAATGGTTCTGTTGTTTCCTCAGCTGCCCTTTACCTTAATCATCTCTGTTCATATAGCTTCATATAATATTGTTTGACAGTGCCTAGACTATTTTACAACCCAGTATATATATTTTCTTGAATCCAAGAACTGGGCAAAATGTTCTGCATGCTGTGTGCTAGGAACATGTTAGGAATGGGTGACTGTATGTCTATCTCTCAGTCATTTTGGTATTTTCTAGCCAGTGGCCTTAGTAATGTGTGTAACTGCTATCCTCATCCTTGCCTCTGATCCATTAATCTGAAAAATAAAAACTTGTTTTCTTGCTTATCGAAATTTGTTCTCTCCTTGGGGAATAAGAAGATAATGCCTCATAAAGGTGACGACATCTTTATACACTTATTTGTCTTAAATCCATTTTCACTGTTTTTAATAAATCTGACTTAAAGAAATTTGGTGGTTATGTGGCTATTTCAGCATTTTACTTTCAAGGGTAAGACAATCTTGAAACTACAAATAAGAAATGCAAAATGAGAGCTAACTGATACAACCTAAGGTAAGGGATTTGCCTTTACCTTAGGAAAAATGTGATTAAAAATGCAATGGCAAGTTTCATATCACAGGAAATTAAAATAGTATCATAGAAAGAATGAGATTTTAAGAGGTGTAACATCCCTGGTTTTTAGTGAGCCCTATTGCTAGCTCCTAGCCAATAAATATTTTTGCTTTTCCTATGTTTTTCCTCTTTGCCATTTCAGAGAAGGTGAAATATTTTACTGCAATTGAATAGGGTAAAGAATCCCAGTGGTGAAATCTATTACATAGTGACACAGTCTCCAAAGGAAAGTAGTAGAAGCTTTATTGCTCAGTACACTTAAGTCTAGATGAGACAAAGCACTGGAAAATATTCTTTAGGGAACAATCTGGTGACTACATGAAATAGAAAACCAAATAGCTATTTTCAGCTCTAATTTCTACCATTAGCATCCATGTTATACTATGAATTGAAGGTTATTCAGAGATTAATGTGTTACAGAGCTGCTAGATGAGATTAAGATTGTAAAAGTCTGCATTTCACAACATTTTGCTCATTACTGTAGGTTCCAGGGGTAGTAATTTAACCACACTTAAAAAAAAGCATTACAAGCATAATAACAAGAACTGAGCCAAAAATAGCCATCTGATTTTAAGTGGTTGTTTTTCACACAGCAACTAGAAAATCTCACCTCTGATCTGGTTTTTTTTCATAATGATAGATGCTGCCTAGGAATAACAATTCAAACAGCATGTCAATGAATACACCTACTAGTGTCCAATAGGCTGAAATGGACAACCAAGAAAAGTATAAAATGTTTTTGAATAAAACATGCTGATTTATCAAGATAATCCTTTACTGGCATAACTATAATGCTAGTCTGTATTAACTGCAGGGGTGGTGATAAAATGATCTGGAAAGACCTGTCTCAGAAAATATATAGATCTCATCCAGAGGGAGCAGTGTTTACAATTTACCTAACAATGGGAACTTTAACGTTCTTATTGTTGTCAGTTTTTCCTTTTTTTTTTTTTTCTATGATTTACACTTGTATTTGAGACTTGGAATGAAGTTACTAAAATAATTAATCAGTACTTATAAACAATACTATTTAAATGTCATAAATGGAAATGTGTGAGAGAACAAAGCATAGGAAGTTTGCTAGCTTTAATATCCTGATACATAGAAACATGTCAGATACTACCTCAGTGCTCTCTCACTCCCATTCCTCAATGGGACAGGGGGAGATAATATTAAGAGAAACAAATGAATATCACTTACCAATGAGCAAAATAGACACCACTTGAGGAAGAGTCCATGAAAATTATCAGAAGGCTGGAACACTTCTGCTTTGAAGGAATACTGAGAGAGATGGGGTTGTTTAGGCTGGAGAAGAGAAGGCTCCATGGTGACCTTACAGCAACCTTCCAGCACTTAAAACGGGGCTTATGAGAAAGACGAAGAGAGATTTTTTACTAGGGTCTGAAATGACACGACAAGGCTCAGTGATTTTAAATTAAAAGAGAATAAACTTAGTTTGGATACAAGGAAGACATTTTTTGCAATTAGAGTGGTGCAACATTGGAACAGGTGGGTGCCCTATCAATGGATGTGTTCACAATCAGGTTGGATGAGGATTTGACTAACCTGAACGAGTAGGTCCCTGTCCATGGATGATGGGTCAGACTACATGATCTTTAAAGGTCCTTTCCAACCCAAAACATTCTATGATCTAGGCACATTTGCTTTGTGCCAACTCTCTGGAAAAAGATGGAGCACAACAATACAAGATGTCATATTATAGTCTCCAATAGGCCTGTTGAGTGGGACTGACTATATTACCAAAGGTGAATTCTCATCTTATTTTTGAAATGGATATAATTTATTAGCAATTAAAATAGATTTGGATAGTGAGAAGTAAAGGAAAATTATAAAATACTTTCCTGCCATCTATTTCCTAGATCCACTGCCCTTGTTCAACTACCTAGGGGTAGGTATGCCCAACTCCCATACCTACCCCTTCTTCATGTGGCACAGAGTGGGGTATGAGGAGTGGGGTATCATGATCAGTCAGCAGCATCTCTATGCCCATCCTTCTTCCTCACACCTTTCCCCCTCTTACAAGGGGTATTTCCAGGGCCTTCAGGAAATGTCCATGTGTTCTGGCATAGGGCTGTCCACTAGTCACACTGTGTGTCTGCTCCAGCACAGTTCTCCATGGATTGAAGTAGGACAACCTTCTTCATTGTGTTCTCCCGCACTGTCTGTGGGAGAACTGTGGGGGAATCTCTTCTCTGGTGCCTGGAGCACCCCCTCCTCAGCTCCTTTTCTGACCTTGATATTTTCACTGTTGTTTCTCCCTTTTTTACAACCATCACACTGTTCTTTGTCTGGCATTTTTTCCCTTTCTTAAATGTGTTTATAGAGGCACCACACACTTGACTGATGGGCTCAGCTGTGTCCTGCAGTGGGTGTTTTGTGGAGCCAGCTGGACACAACTGTGTTTGGCACAGGGTAGCCCTTGGTCTCACAGAGATTACTCTGTAGCTCACCTGCTGCTAAGACCTTTCCACACCCAATACAAAGCTGTACAACACAGGGTACCTAGTCTAAACATCTGACCAAGCATCTGTTTTAAAACTCTCTTTAAACCAGTTTTATTGTCTTTACCCTCTACAGGTCAGAGAAGTCACCTTGTGAAGTCCATTGCTTTAGAAGGATACCAGAGTGTTTCAAGGTCTAGTGACTTCTCAGAGCTCTGTTTCTCAGAATACATATTCCTGATCCTGTCTTATGTATGGACAAAGTTGCATGGAAGGCAAACACTGACATTTGTGGTGTTGCCAGCACTATTTATTTAAATACTGGAAAGGCACA
The DNA here is from genome assembly GCA_013397555.1 of Urocynchramus pylzowi. Taxonomy (NCBI): domain Eukaryota; kingdom Metazoa; phylum Chordata; class Aves; order Passeriformes; family Fringillidae; genus Urocynchramus; species Urocynchramus pylzowi. The sequence goes on along the minus strand of VZRH01005337.1, from coordinate 477,530 downwards.
TGTATGTGCCTTTTCCTGAAAAGGAAGGACTGGAATACTGAAAGACACCTACAGATAGAACTTCACCCCATATTTCTCAATAGCATAATGTACCAAGATCTAAAAACATTCTTGAACTCTTTATGATTTATGTCCTCAACTTGAGATACTAGAGAGTCACTCTATTCAATACTTCTACTATGGATTTTGTATCCTATTGGTTATTGTTATGAAGGAAAAGCAGTATGAATATAATTCAGCCAGAAGCTTGTAATATTCCTCATCGTGGGATTGTGAAAAGAAACTTAATGCATGTTTCATGTCTCTTCTCTGCCTAAATAATTTTTTCTCTGTTCATATATCTGAAGTACTTTTGAACTCAGAAAATAACTGCAAATATTTTATCTCCCAAGACATTTACAAACATAACATCACAAAAAACCAAAACAAAATAAAAAGATTGCTTTTAGCTCTCAAGGACAATGTAGGAAAAGAAGTAAAATTCATCATACAAAAGTTCATAAGTTTATATCTGCATACATTATGATATTCTAAATCATATCTGTTACCATTTTGCTTCACCTTTCATAGAATGAGATTGAATATTTGTTTTGGTGCTTGAAATATTAAGATAACCATTCATCTTTTTGGCACAATGAAAGATGAATGTTTAATGTAAAAAGTTTGGGAAATAGATGTTTCTTGGGAACATCTAGTTCTTTTATAGTAATTTGAACATGTACAGTCAAGTTCCTTATGTACCTGTTAAGATTTATGTTGAAACTGATCTTTATATGAGATAATGAAATGATGAGCTAAACCAATGAGGTATTATTTTAGGAAGAAAATGTTCTTTCTCTGTACCACTTTAGCAATATAATTATAAAATGAAATGCTCAGTTAGACTGCTTTCTCACTCTGTTCACTTCAGCTTTGCATGACCATGAGTTTTGTGTGAGAAACTTTTAACTGAGTCTGATATAATTTTTAATTTACTTTTTGGGCTATAGAGTCCAGGCACTTTCAGAGTACACAAATTTGTTCTTTGATACTGAGGGAAACTACATAAATGCAAGCCAAACCCAGAAAATATGGGTGTGGTTTTGTTTTGTTGTTGTTGCTGTTATTTTAAGAAAGCTATCCATCTAAATTTATGCAAGCGATCTGGATAAAAACTCGTTATTACCCTTAACATTATTCCATAAGAAACACTTTTTTATAAATTTCTAGTACTAAATGGTAGCTCATAGGACAAGAATAATGTCTGTTGTCTATTTTGTCACTATTTCACAGTCCTTGGAATATTTGAATCTTTTTATATACATTTGAATCTTTTTAGGAATGATAGGAACTCTGTGCTACAAATTTCTCTAATACTAGAGCTATGAATATTACCTAAGGAAACATGCTTCTGCCTGTGTTTTATAGCTTGACCTGATTTAGCTCTTCTTTAGAGATTTCAGGCTTTTCCTTCCTGAACTCATGTATTCAGAGACATTCCAGACAAACAAACAAAACCATTAATAAAAGGCATTTAAAAATTATTTCAGTCACTGTTAAAACAGAGCTCATTTAAATTAAAAAAAAAAAGAACATAATTAAATCAGAAATTACTTCCTATATAGAAAAATTTCCTATAGTAGGGAAAAAAAAGGAGAGTTGCACAAGAAAAATATTATGTGGAAATCACAGATTGGGTATTTCCAAGTTAAATAATTTCTCAAATTCTTAGCTACCTAAACTTACCAAGTGAAATGTATATACATCATACTTATAGTACCATAAGTGCAGGTAAAGTACAGCACCACTAATAGCAGGCCATAACTTGTATGTGTGGAAGAACATAAGACAGGATGTGCACAGAGCTTGCCTTTTTCTTTCCTCCTCCAGAAAATGACAGCATGTGTCCTTTACAGCTGGAACATCTATTTGAAATGTGATGTCTGATTGCCACAGACAAACCATTTCTCTGTGAACTTGTTGAAATAATTTTTTGACTTTTTAGTCTTGTGCTGAGTGGAAAAAACATTACAGTTGTTTATTTTAAACCTGCTACCTGAGAATTTTTTTTTAGATCCTTCCACATTCTCATATTGCATGATATAGTCCTTATTCACCTCCATAATTTATAACACTCCTATACACCACTCAGGGTCATGCAATGGTTTTAAAGGATATATAGAAGAGAAACACAGCATAATAGTTGCAAAAGGGAGGCTTTAAACTCAATCAAATGAAGAAGGGAGGCTTTAAAATCAATTAAATGAAGAAGCTTCACTACATATCTTTTTTAGACTCCCTATTTAAAGAATAAGTTGCAGCAAGCAACACCTTGCCAACCTTCTTTACTTTTTTTTGTAATTTTGCAACTGTAGAAATGTCTCTTTAAGAAAGAAACCCAACCAACCAACCAAAAAACAAAACCAAGCCAAAATCAAACAGCTGCATGCAATATCTACAAGGACTTTTAAATTTTTACACTTTTTGCTTAGTGTCACTATGTGAACTTTCAGCTCCTGAGGCCATTTGCCGTCTCCTACTCTCTTCAGTGTTAGATAATGCACTTTGTGATTAGAAATCACAAAGTATTTTTCAGTGTATTTTTCTGTGTATTTTTCAGTGTATTTTTCTGATTTATTTGTTCTAGAATCTTTCCCTCATCCTCCAATATTTTCTCTTCCTTCTCTGCTGTCAGCTTAATAAGGGTAAATTTTTATCCACCTGCATTTGTCTTCACTGCAGTCGCTCTCAAATTTTCATCATTACTCCCATGCACCTCAGATACATTCAGAGATCTGTGATTTTCCTACTGGAACCTTTTCTCGATTTCCCGTCAATTTCCTAATTTCTAGTTCCTGGAATTTCCACGTCTTCTGACCTCATCATTTTGCATGATACCATCTCTCCTTTGTCAAGTACATTTTTATTTTCTTTTAGCAAAGAGTAATAATACACTCAGATATTTAAAAAATATAATTCCTATTTTATTATTTTTTATTATTAGAGAGGGTGTAAATATTATCCTACAGTTCATTCTTTTAAAAGGTATGTCAAGCACCTTAACAAAAGGAATGAACAAAGTTATCTTAGTTCTTATGGCAGGTTTCAGAGTCACCCTTCGATTTCTAATACTAACTGAGTCACTTAATTTTGTATGTTCAATTTCTCATCATTTTATGTTGTGAGATGGAGTCAATGTAACAGAGCAACATGTTATTTTTCCCTTGTTACAAAAGTTAATTTAAAGTACTGAAGGAAAGCATACAGTTGAAAAATCCAATAATAAATACTAAAATAGAAATTTAGGTTTAGTGGTGTGCCATATTTTGGGGCTTGCTTTGGAAGAATGTTTGAGATGTGCTAATACAACAGCCATAAAAAGCTTCTTAAAGTGATTTTTCTTCTCAAGCATGTGTCAATTCTTTGGAAATGTAGGTAGAGCATATTGCAAAGGCACTTTCTCTCTTCTTTACAACTCTGCACAGAGTGACAAATATTTTGTTTGATTGGTTTGATTTTGTTTCTTGTCCCACCCAACCAAGAGAACAAAGAGTACTTGTTTTGCATAATACATATGAGCATTAATAGCTCCTTGAAATACTTATATGAACACACAATAACAGTGAAAAAGTATTCCTTCCCCATCCTTCCCCCTTCTTAGCCTTCTACTTAGTCTAAGGTCACCATTTTGAAAACAAGAATTGAATAATTTCTTCAGTTATCACCTATGGAGAAGCATATAAATTAAAACTTATAACACCTGTGTGGCAAACTGCATCCATATTTCTCAGTGAAGAAGATAATGAAAGAATAGAGTGCTTTTTGAGACATTGTGAATGGTAGAGAGAAAAATGAGTTAGAAACATCACCTTAGAATTTTCCTTAAATAGGGACTGATTGGAAAAATAGGAATTTCTAATTAATCTACTTCTACTCTTTATAGGTGTGGCCATAAGAAGAACATCTGGAGCTTTGTGGTAAAGAGTGCCATGCTTTTCAGCTATGCTTTGAAGTGGGAGGTATTTAACCTACTTTTGGCTTGCAGAAAAAAAGTTTGAGTAGGGTAGCTGTCTTTCCCTGTCTTTAATGTGTAGGCAAAACAAAGCAGAAGGACAACAGTAACTACATAGTCCAGAATAAAACATCTTTCATGCAGCACCACAAAAAGGGAAGATAAAATGGTAAGTCATACAAGAACACATTTTTAGTACTTCACCAACAGGCACAAGTATTTTTGACAATTCAGATCTTATCGGCAATTGTCCATATACAAAATTCATTAATTCCTGAAAGCAGGCATGCTATCCTATATCTACTTTCTATAAGGAATTTTTGCCAGATATTTATTTATTTGCCAAATTTATTTATTGCTCTCTACCCCCACCCCAGTATTAATAAGACAGTACTTAGCAGAGAAGTTGTCTATGGTGGAAGAGGATAGTTTTTCAAAAGATTGTAGGCAGAAACAAGATCTTTGGAGCATTCCATCATCCAGGGACCAAATTACAGTCAAGCTGTGTATTGTAATGTGTGTATTGTACAACATTTATGGTAGGAATAAAAAAGAATGTGGGGGTGTTTAACATGTCTCCCTCAAGAAGATTGGTGTGAACAAGGACTAAGAAGCATTCTAAATAGCCTTGAAAACAAGCAAAAATCTCATTAGATGCCTCAGAGGAACTGTTTCTAACACTGTTTAGCATAGAGATTGTATGTTTTTATTGATCAGTAAAGTAAAGAGTAAAAAAACAAGCCTAAAGACTGGAAATTAGAACAAAAAAAAAATTAAATCAGGATCCAGATAAAACAAGCCTGTTATGACAGTTAAGACAAAATAGTTCTTAGCATTCCTCAACTGAAGTCCACTGTAGCATGATGTGCTAAGTGTATAATAACCCTATGTTCCAATAAAAAAAAAAAAAAAATCTTATTAGGTAGGTACCTAGATGCAACTTAGTTACCTAACCACAAATTATTCATTAGAATAATTTATTATAAAATAATAAATTTATTTTCAAAAGAATATTTCTACTGTTTTAAGGTCTCACTGTGACTTGATTAATATTGTCAAGAAAGCTGGATTCAATGTACAAGCTGAAGGCTTTTACCACTTTAATGAAAAAGACCTTTTAAGTAAATTTGCATTTTCCTATTTATTTTTTACTATGACAATCACCACTAAAATATGAGCCATATAAAAGAAATTAAGCATATAAAGGAACCTCTCTTTGAATAGGAGAGTTATAAAAAGCATTACAAAAGTATTATGAAAATTTCAAACCTATGTTTTTGCCGAGTTGATTCAATATCCACTGCACACTATCAATTTACCAAGCTGTTTTAATGCCAAATAAATCCAAACTTATCATAGCACTTTTTCTCATGGGAACTGCTACTTATCTTTCAGTTTGACATAATTTAATAAAAGGATATTTTCTTCTAAATTGTCTGAAATAGATAACTAAATACAAATAAGCCATTGCCAATTAAATAGGTAATGCTAAACCAAACCACCAGGTATTTCTTGATAATGAGGACACCCAAGAATTCTCCAGGTCATTTGTGGCACAAAGTAATTTTCTTATTGAACAAGTAGGGAATCTGTTTCACTCAAATTGATTGACACTGCTCAAAGGGAAGATATTGACTTTTATTAGCCTCTTTTTAGCTTTTTCTTTCACTCTCAAAGTCTTCAAATAAATTGTTTCAATTGACACACACACACAAAGAAATAAAACTGCTCTGCCTTGTCTGAGCCTGGGCTACAAAGAGCAACATTCACTGCAGTCTTAATGTGGAAACTCCAACAGAGGACTAATTCAGATTGAATTATTCTTTTCAAAGTGCCCTGAAAATTAAAAAAATACAAATGAAAAATATAGAAAGAAAGAGTGGCCAAATGGAGCCTTTATTGGATATCTACAGAGTTTTCAATACCAGTTCCATTTTCTTCCTAACACAGAAACAAAACAAAACAAAACAAATTACTTTTTCTTTTTCCCCCTAAAGCATGTAGTTTAGTGGAAGTGTGTATAAAGGCTAAAGAAGTAAAGAAGTGACTTTCAAGTAGCTGCCTTCCTTAATCTGTAGCTGCCTCATGTTTCTGTTATTTTTATGGTGCAGTGTGCATGAGATTGGCTTTAACAGCCTGCTTTCTCACCATTTAGGATTATCTCCTTAAAAATGAAAAGTCTACAAAACAAGGTTAAAATTTAATATTTATTTTGGTGCTAATGAAGGATACTGAGTAGCTCAAGAACAAATGACAGATGTGTAAGGACCATATTTTTATACTTACTGGTAATGAAAGCCACCTTCAGTGATTTTTTCACTGACACCGTTTACCAAGGGCAATGCTACTCAGTCAGGAGGAGTGTTAAAAGTTGCTCAAATGAGTTCAGAAAAGTATGCAAATACTTCTTTTCTAAAATATACACAATTATGAAGGATGTTTGGAACAACACTTTTTCTTGGTTTGTTTCAAGTACATCTGTTTTCTTCCTATGCATACCATGCCCTATGGTTTAATAGCAATGAAACAAAAACCAGGTTTAGTTATCTTTTGTTAATTAAAGCAAGCCAAAAAGATCAGAATGTGACACGATGATACCTTGGGTAGATATGTAAGAGGAACAGTATGCTGATGTATTTCTTGCTGGCTTTTTGGATCAGTTTGACTGCTTTCCCTGTTGCTATAAGAGTCTCGGATAAAATTCTGAGAACATGAATGGATGCAGAAAAGGTGGCCCAGTGCAGTGAAGAGTCTGGGGTAGAGAGATTGCATTCAGCTCTGGTTAACCTGTTTCCTAGCATTTCCTGAAACAAAAAGGTCCCAAATGAAATCTGAAAATATGCATTTCAAAATACAGTAACTTTTTAGTCTAAAACTTGGGTAAAATCCCTTTTTCCTCTCTCTTTTTTCTTGGCTGAAGAAATGGAAGACATAACACTGGAAATATGTATGTTCTGTGACACAAGAAATAAAATCTGCTGATATTCCTATGTTGTCCTTTCAAACATCTCCTTTTGAAGAAGAATGATAATTTCTTCCTATAGTTGTGAGCATTTTTTAATATTTAAATGAAGGGCAATTCCCCAGACATGAATCTTATAGAAAATAATGGACAGTACATGTGACACTTCACAGAAATCCTGTCTGAATTCTGCTGTACTAGACTATGGAACATATAGTTCCATAGTCTAACAAGAGATTGAGGCACATATTAATAATAACTCAAGAAATGAAACATTTTTGATGGATGGAAGTGTTCTTCCTTCTATCAAAATATTTCATGAAGTTGTCACAAGTCTGTTCTAACTCAATGTAAAAATGTCATATGCAGTATGTATTTGTTGCATTGAAAAATCTCCCTTAATCATTTCTGAAGTTAGCAACTTCAGTTTTTCATGCCAATTTATGTATAGAATTTAAAGCTATACAACAGGGTTTTAAATGTTTGCCAGATGCTGTCATAAATGATAAATTACCATTACTTCTACTTTCTAAATATTTTTTCAGCATTGGGAAAAGCTAGGGATTTTTTTTTTCATTAGATGTTAGAGTCTCCTTCTGGATAAATTCAGCCTGTCATAATCAGAGCAACATAAGGCTCCAAAAATATTGTTGTATAACTTCTTTTGTAACATAATAAATACTGTAAAAAGAGTATCTTGGAACTTTAAAAGGGAAAAAAGTGTTTATACCAAAGTAAGTGACCAATATCACTCAGAGTGATCATAGGAACCAGCAAAATGGCAGCAAATGAAACTGTGCAGGCAGAACTTTGTAATTTCAATTAAGAACATGTGTATGGATAGATTAGGATTTCTCTAAAACAAAACAGTTCCCACTAGAGGTTAGGTTTTTATGTATTTTTGTAAACCCTTGCCTTGTTTCTTCTTTTCTTAGGTTACAGCTGTTGTATCCTCATCTTTCATCTTTCATGCAACTCCTCCTCTGAAATGTTGAAGGTCAGGATTGAGCTCGCCTTGTGTAATTACTTGTGTAATTTTTACTTTGTCCTAACTCTTCCCATGAGCTTTAAATCCAATTCAAGACAAAACTCAATTTCACCAATAATTTACCCCAGTGTTGATCATCATAAAGAGATGTATATTTTAAAAATGAGTTAGCAGACCAAGTCCAGCTACAAAAAAGAGGAAAAAAAATTAAAAGCAAAGCAATGCAAATATTTTGTGTTCTTGTACTGCAAAGAAGAGTTTTGAATCAGGTTCTAGCCTATGGAATATGTGATTCAACAGACTTTTTTGGGTTTTGGGTTGGTTTTCATTTTTTTTTTTTTTTTTGGTTAAGATTTTTTGCCCTTTTCC
>VZRH01005337.1:405708-464232 GCA_013397555.1 Urocynchramus pylzowi | reverse complement strand
TTTTTTTTTTTTTGCTTTGCCAGTCCAGACTTTTGTGTCTGGACTTGTGTCTGGGTTTGTGCAATATGGCCCAGCTTCAACCTGAAGTGTGCATCCATCCCAGTCTGTATTCTGGGTGGAGAAGTAGGATTTGCAGATTTGGGTCAAAGAAGACATGGGACTTGACCTTTTGATCCTTCCTCTGTGGCCACACAGTGAATGTAGAGAACCATCTGTCAGTATCTAAAAGGATTATCTGAAGCATGTCAGTATGAGCCAAGCTGAGTTAACATGACAGCCACCAAACTGGTGGAAGACAAGCTATTTTCAGTCTGCAAATGGCTTGCAGCTGCAGTCTTGCAGGTGATAGCCACAGTAGTGACTTATTAAGGCCAGTCTGATGGATCTATAGGCATAGGCTTGACATAATGTATATACCTATTTTTGGACTGGATCTATCTTGTATCCAGTCTCCTCATAGCATGGGTGGAGACCATGGGTCACGCCTCTGCCTCTCTGTGCCAACACGTCATGAGGTGCCCAAGTTCCCTGGTTACAATGAGTCTTCCTAGGCAAGGATTTTGAGAAATATATCTGGTTTCACAGATCCCACTCCAGGTTCCTAAATACTATATCTTGGTACAGTATTTCGTTATACATAAATCCCTGGGCTTCATTTTCTTATTACTTAATCAAAAATATTTTTCCTGATCAGACATAATTAGGAATTTTTGTTGAGGCCACATGTATAAGAGCAAGTTTTCACTTCTTCATACATTGAAAGTTTTTCTAAATAAACCACCCTAGAGAAAACAAAATAGAAAATGTGTCAGTCAAAATTAGAAAAGTGAACAAGTCATGAATTCTTAATGGACTGCCAATCCTGGAAAGACAATTTTTGTCCTTTAATCTTGGACCACAAAAGTTATTATGGCAATGACTATAGTACCTTTAAGATCATTTTGTTTTGACTTTGAGGGTGGCAAGTCTTTCTTCTACCCTTCCAGCTCCTCCTTTTATGGCAAAAGCCATAGTAACACTGGCCTTAATCCCTCAAATAAATCAACAGGTCAGCCTTTGCTATTAAGTAGTGTGATGTTAATTCCTACAGTCTGGAGATAAACAGGTATGTTTGAAAAAGAACATTAGGAAAGCAATTTCAAATTCACAAAGTGCTATTTGTTCTTTTCCATTGTCAAGGCAATCCTGATAACTTGAAGATGTTTGCTATTGCCCTGCTAATCTGTTTTTATGAAGAGCTGTCCGTCCTCTAATCTTTCTCAATTTAGTGAAGCCATTCTGCTTCTTCACTGCAAGAATTGCATTATATACAGAACTTTTAGGTCAAAACAAAGTTTTTGGTACTTTCCTTCTACCTTTTTCAGTGATTTCGGGTCATAATCATACCTACATGGTTATACTCAAGTCTAGCACTTGATTGGGGCATTAGGCTTTACTTGACTAATGCATTTTCTGTATAATTCATGTCCAGTTTCCTTATTGTGGAAATATATACTCTTACAGAGACCATACAAAACACCTTCCATAATGTGATGAAAATGAGAGAAATTTCTTGATGTCCAAGTTCTCTGTGGCCGAACCCAGAGCCAAGGTTAAATCTGTCAAGTCCTTTAAGTTCCCATCTCCATGATAAAAAATACTCAGGTATTCCTGGCTGTATTAGACATATTTACTTGTGACATCTTACAAGCAGTTCATCTGACATACTTATCCAATGTTATTTTTCTAGCTGGTGTGCCTAGATCTGGTCACAGATCCAAAATTTTGGTATTGCATAGACCAGAAACTTGTAGTAACCAGACATCACCCAAGAAAAAAAAGATATTGAGTCTCTGATCTAGGGTAGCTAGGCAAGAATATAACCAAGAATGACTTCAGAGGATTATTATAAAATCCATGGAAGTAAATATGGCAATAAGATGCAGGAATGAAAACACTTTGGGCTCAGTAAATAGATTTTTTTCTGAAAGCTGTCTCTGGCTGTCTCCAAGAAAATATCCAGTTAGTTCTGTTTGTTACAGAACTCATCGTGAAGCTCTATGCCTCCTAGTAATGGGATACAAAACAGATAAGGCTACATAAAAGTATGTAATGCATGATATATGCATTAGACACATCTACTTTTTTATTACAATTTCATATAGGCTTTAATGTGAGAGAACATGTCCCAGACATGGAACTCTCAGTCAGCAAGAACAAACACCCACACATAAAGGTGAATAATAAGTAAGTAATATGTTCAGTGAGGAAAAAGAAATAACAAATAAATCAGAATTCTGAAACAAGCCTTGCATTTTCAAAAAAGGTAATGAGGTTCCAACTGGTAAAAAGTATTTAAATGCTTAGCCCTGCTTGCTCAGCATTAATCTATTCATCCATGATCTAAGCCCTGAAACAAGCCCTTTCCTATGTTGTTCATGATTCTAAAAGAGGCTTCTTATTTTCAGTATGAGATTTAAAGGCACAAAAAGGATCTCTGAAGTAAGCACATGTTCTAATGAAGCACTTTTCAGCATAGAAAATAAGCTGAAAATTAAGTTAAAAATATTATTTCCCTAAAAATCCATCTATTCAAATACCACTCTGGATGATCAGCTGAAAGAAAAATTGGCTGATGTTTCTGACCCATCAGCTAAGTCTTGACACAAGGTGAACAAAACTGGCACAGTGTGCAGGTTGCAATTGGCAAAGAAAAAATTCAGTTTACATTAAAAGTGATGTAAAGCACAAGAACAGTGTTCAAAATCACTATGTGAAAGGCATAACATGGACCACAGAATTCCTGAGGGATTCTGGAAGGGCACAGTGGGCACGGTCCTTGTCTTTTCTTGCAGTGTAGTATCTTGATCCAAGATCTTAATGATCATGGAATCATAGAATGGCTTGTGTTGGGAGGGACTGTAAATACCATCTAGTTCACAGAACCACAGCTGGAACAGACCCTTGAGATCATCGAGGCTCTCTCTTGAGATCATCGAGATCGTCAATTGCCTCTCTGGGCAATCTGTTCCAGTACCTCTCCACCCTCACAGTAAAGAATGTCTTCCTAGGAAAGAATTTCTTACAATGATGATGTTGTTTAATTTCTAATCAATCAGGGCAGCAGTGAAGATGAATTTCCTGAAGACTCCTGAACTTGACTTTCTGGGGATGGTGAAGCAAACAAAAACTCTGTAAGAAGCTGAAAAAAAAACAGATGAAAAAACATACACGATTCACTGAATTGTGAAATACCTTCCTCAAAGTGTCCCTGCTGAAAAAGGTGTAAATGGTAGTGGTCCTATAGCTTCAGAGGCTAATCTTTCTGCCGATTGCTTAAAAATAGCATACAAGAAACAGATTCCTACTTAAAAAAAAAAAAAAAAAAAAAAAAAAAAACTGGATATTAGTCAATAATGNAAAAAAAAAAAAGACTGTGATTTAAGCTAAAGTTGTAAATATTAATATATGGATTTGATGATATTACTAGCTCTTTGTCAGAAATACCTGTCACAGACTTCATTAAAGAAAACTAATTCAGTGACCTCCTTATTCAGTTTTAGAAGGGAAGACAAGTCTACTTAATAATGTATTAATTTTTTAAATTGCCATCTGCAGTCAGTTATACCAGTTTATTTCTTGTGTATAGTGCTCTCTCGGAAATGTTTCAAGCAGAAATGCCATTCATTTATATGATTATTATTAGACTCTTCCTCTGTGCCTCTTTCAGGAAGGAAGTACAGGGAGTTTGCTGCCCATCTGTTTAGCAAAATGCAAAACACAGGTGAGATCTGCCAGCATTCAAGGGATTTTCCGTTGCTTGGGCCCCAGGACATAGACTGATATACAGATTCAGAGTTGAAAGATACATATTCTGGCATTTCCTATTAGTACCCTTATACACCTATGAGGGCTTATAAAATATTTTTTTTTTGCCATGATATTAGCAAACTTGAACCAGCAGATCTCAACCAGCAAATCTCCTGATTAGCCATTCAAAATACGTAATGATAGGAAGCAGAAAGGCGTAGATTCCAAAATGAGTATAGACCACAATATTTTAAATTCCTAACAACTATATGCTTATAAGCATATGTTATAGACTCTTAATTATATGTACAGAGTTGATAATCTATTCTGAGCTAATCTAAAAAAGAAAAGCAGAAAATTCAGTTCAGGTTTCAGATAAAATTCAGACTGATTCCTACTTTATACATGTAAGTTCAGCCAAGCATAATAAATCCTTCACACACTGTAAGAGCATGTATAAGCTTCCTTTAGTGAGAAGAATATTATTTCTACTTGTCATCCTAATAGAGGAACATCATAGATTTGTTTTCTTCTGGAAGCCTTTCTATATGCATGGCAACCAGATCTGTGGATGCTTAAGGGCAGGATGAACCTCTTAGAGCAAATTACAACATCTGCAAATGTCTAAAAAATTTTTAAAACAGTACGTATTTATTCTATTAAATAAATATCTCACATCAGCTAAAATCTGTTCCACTTCTGTTAGCTAATTAGAAAATTGCTTAAATTAATTATAACAGATAGTTTTCTAGTCTCTCAGAATTAAGTTGCAAGCATTGCTCACAGCCTGAAAAATGTTTTTATTAAATTGTCATTTCCAAGATATTATGCAACCATCAGTCAACTGTTGTGTTAAGGCATGATATATAAAGTATCTAAGAAAAACTTTTTTTTTTTCTTACTGTAACTTTCTTTCAAGTACAGAAATCACTTATTCCCTCTAGAGAGGTCTCCATGAATGATGTTTGAGTCTTCACTGTTTACTTACGTAAAGAGAAATAATAATACAATATGTTATTCCTCATTCAATTCTTATGTCAAATAACTTTCTATAACTCCTCCATGTAGTCATTATGAAGTCCACAGTTTAATGTTCTAGCTACAGGGTAACTTAAGAACACTTAATATGACAGTTAATGGAGTGTAAGTAGGTAGTACAAGTATAATGTTTGAACTATTTCTTCTTCAAATGGTTATGAGGTGAACTGGTTCCACCATCATAGCAATGTGACTTCCTTGTCAGGACATCCAAAGACCAAACTATTCTGTCCATGTGCATGTTATTCCCTGAAGTAGCTCTCATGTATCTCTAGAAATGGAGGGTTTAAAGCTTGGCTCTCAAACTTGCCTGTAACTGTGAAGTTAAAACTGTTATCAGGTAGGAATATCAAGTTTACTGTTCTCTCATTTTGATGCTCAGAAGAGTTTCATAACATCATAAATTTCCTGTGAATATTTATTTGCCCCTTCTACATGCAGGGAAAACTTGATCCAATGAAGAATTTTTGGTCACCTGGAAAAATTTACCAGTAGAGAAATGGAACACAAATTTTAGGAAACCAGGGAAATAAATTGAACGTGAAAGTTTTCTACTCAAATTTTATTAGGTTTATTAGTCAGACTAGTGTTGTATATAGGTAAATCCTTATGAAATAAGGGCCTTGTTACCCTTGTAAAATCATGGCTCAGGTCTGCTAGTTAGACTAAGTAGAAGGGATCTCTGGGAGAGTGACTCAGCTGGAATAGGAAGGGGTAAAGAGATGAGAGAGATGTGAGAGACGTGAGGTATGTGCTGTGTGACTGCTGCGTGTCCTCATTGTGGGGTATGGTGGTTGGGTGACTTGGGCTTGTTGTGCCTTAAAACTACATAAACTGGTAACTGGCTAACAGCTTGAAAAGGCCTGGTTTTTGCAATAAAAGGGCTCTCCTTTGCACTGCCTGGAGACTCTGTGTCACTCTGCAACATCACAGACTAGCCAGGTTGTATTAGGCAAATGTAGAAGATGAAATAATAGTCTAACCACTCAAAGGGGTGTGCTGGGTAAGGATGTATCACACATGATCAAAGTCTTCAACAGATCTGTTGATTACAAACATCTATAATTAGTCAATTAGATTACAGTGCCTTCTGTTTCCTCTCTTTACTTTTCCTATCAGTTGACACCTGTTCCCAAGTAGTATTTCTTTGCCAGCTGATTTTGCTGCACCCAGAGAAGTCTTACATTTGGTTTTCCAACCCTTTGTACATAATAGAGGATGTGACTGTAGAACCACATTTTCCAGAGAAAAATTGCCTGCAAGAATTCTGAGAAAATTCATGGTCAGGTTAAACACAGCATTCAGTCTGTGTTTCATCTTCTGGAAAGATTTGCTTCTCACCCCACTGCTAAACTCAGGTACACTGAACTACAATTATAGCTAGACCTATACAAGCAGAGTGAACTCATTCTTAAAATAATCAATATATTAATGGAAGATCTAGATTAATTTAGAGTGGAGAAATTTGCATAGCTAGTATCTTCTAAACTACATTTTTCAAATGCATGTGCTCTTAAAGACAATCTACAAAATTTTCTTTAAACCTTTGCCTTATTGTGTTTCAAGAAGACTATGAGATCACAGAGTCTACAATGTGCCTTAAAATATTATTTTCTGCTTCCCTTCTCCAGAATATTTCGGAAATTGTCATACACTTCTCCAGACTCTGATGTAGCAGCTACTACTTTTATATGCATTTCTATAGAACAGCTGGTCTATACAACTTTTTGCTTCTGTTTTGATATTAGATTACGAGCACATCTGCAAAGCCTGTCTATAAACACCACAGTGTTAGAACAAAAGAAGATCCAGTCAAAATATATTAGTTCATTTCACTTAATTGTTCTTATCAAAAAGTACTGAAAGTGGTTGATTGAATAAAGAAGGTTTTTACCTTCATACAGCTTCCAAGAATTTACAGGAAGCAAGTTCTCCAATAGCAACAGACTAGCAGTAGAAATTTAGCATGCAAAAGTTGTGAAAGAAGATTCTGTCAAGATTTTTATCCACAGATCTCTAATAGGTTAATATATAATTTTTCTGCAGTTCCTTGGCTCTGTTCTGCCTCCTCTCACTCTTAACATCAGCCTTCTGACTCTTTCCTTGACCTATAATTGCACACTGCCCTCTGTGTCTTCCAGTCTGTTTACTGACCAACAGTATGTGTTGGCATTTTTGCGGCTTCTGAATAGGATTTGTGAAAATATTTGCAAATATTCTTGCATTAGTGTTGCATAACCAACTGTGTGAAGAACTATTTGCATTTACAGGCAGAAAAATTATTTAACTTGTGACCTTTCCAGCTCGCTTATTCTACATATTAATTAAGAGCATTAATCATTTCTCCCACCTCCCCTCTTTTTTTTAAAGGTCACATTTGGTTTCAAAATGAAAAAGACCCTTTCTTAAATTTATATATGTGTGTGTATATATATATATATAAACAATATATATAATAGATAATAAAAATATATAAATATGTATATTTGCATATATTAAATTTGTCAAAATCTGGAAGTAACATGTTTTATGTCATAAATTACACTAGCAAAGACCAAGCACTACTTATTTACCTTTCCCCTAGTTACTCAGACCATAAACCTTTTGCAACTGATTTCACAATCTGTGTGATGCAGTAAAGAATGCCTGGAAATTCAGTAACACAAATTTTACAAATCAGATGAAAGATTAGGTAGTTATACAGATACCATTTCAAAAGTTTTGGCAGCCTGAAGGATCTCTAAAATATATGCATTATGCTTGCATTAGGAATTTTTTTTCCATTAGCGGGAAAAAGAATCCAGTTCATGTGTATATTTACATACACAGTATTAATACCTTCTCTTTTCTGTTATGTTTTTTAATTTTTTTTCTTTAAATCACCTTAGCTTGTGTTCAATCTTCTTAACTGAAGTGTCTAATTCAGAGTCTTAATTACCAAGGTTTTCCTCCCTAACCAATCACTCCTTAAGGGAATAATTTAATAGACCTAAAATCTCTGGAGTTGTTTATCACTTCCAATTAGCTATTGAGGCAGCTGAAAGAAGAAACTTTCCTAAATTACATGTGCTGTACAAGGAGTAGCACCAGTTCATGCCTTCACATTAAAAGGAAAACATGAATCTGTTTGCTCTGCTTGAAAGGGCTTTGTGGTACAATATTCACCTTAAGGTTTCCTTGCCAGATGGAGGTAAGAAGTTTTCTGTTGTCAATAATCTTTCTTTTTATTCTTACTACACTAACTGCTAAAACATTCCTCAGGAGAGTCAGAACAATTCGGGGCACTTAATCTAGACTCCTTCTAGGTTTTTTTTTTCCTTTCTCATTGACCGGATCCTGCATTTGCAAATCTTGTGACTGAACACGTGAAGAGGCGTCCAACTTCTGACACTTAAATTTGAGAGTCTCAATATAGTCACTCAGTATATTCCCTGTCTGAAAAGAATGTCAACTTTACACATTGATCTTTGGGAAGACATCTGCCAGATTTCTAGATGTCAGAGGATGCCTGATATCTAGGTTTCCACTGGAAACAAGGCAAGCAGGTTCCAAATAACCTCTAGTGAAATGACATGGTGCAGAGACGGAGAAGGAATTTTATGCTATTCAGAGACACTGACATGTTAACTCACTGCAAATATGACAGCCAGTTTTGCTATAGAGGTTTATTATTGTATTATCATAACATCATAGTATATCCTGAGCTGGAAGGGACAAACAAGAGTCATCAAAGTATAACTCCTACCCCTGCATAGGGCAGCCCCAAGAATCATACCATTGTACCTGAGAATATTGTCCAAATATTTCTTGGACTTTGTAAGGCTGGTGCTGTGACCACTTCTCTGGGGAGTTTGTTCTAGTGCCCAACAATCCTCTTGGTGAAGAACTTTTTTCTTGATATCCCATCTAAACCACCCCTGACACAACTCCAGGCCATGCCCTCAGTCCTGTCACTGGTCACTGCAGAGAAGAGATCAGTGTTTGCCCCTTCTCTTCCCTCAGGAGGAAGTTGCAGACTGCGATGAGGTCTCCCTTCAGTCTCCTCTTTTCCAGGCTGAACAGACAAAGTGAGCAGCTCCTCACATGGCTTCCCCTCTAGACCCTTCACCCTCTTTGCTGCCCTCCTTTGGATGCTCCCTAATAGCTTTATATCTTATATATATTGTGATGCCCAAAACTGCACTTGGGACGCTATGTGAGGGCACAGCAGCATGGAGTAGAGCAGGACAGTCACGACCACTGACCAGTTTGTGATGCTTTTGCAGACACTGAGTGCCAAAGATGCTGTAGATCTACTGCATTTCCCCTTGCCAGTGTTGGGATGACAGAGATGGGTGTTTGTTTGCACAGTCAGGTGTTCTTCTCTGTCTTAGACACATTGCTGAAATCTGGTTAATCATTAATGTGTATTAGAAGTTTTCACACTGAAAACCCACCTAGCATTTGACATATTTTTGAGCTTAGTAGTGTTGTTTCTGAATAGAAAGTTATTTCAAAATTATTGTATGCTTGTAAGTTTCTTTTAAATTTAAAATCACAAATTGGAAATTGGGATCTTGTACAGTAAATTATTATGGGTTCTGTGCTGAGCTGAGTAAGATAGATAATGTGAGGTAAGAATATGTTTTATGGTTCCTGTTAAAAAAATAAAGAATACTTGATATTTTAAAGTACTAGAACTCTTTCTACCTTCTTTTTTTCAGCTTTGTGTTACTGATTTTCTCAATTCTAAGTAGAACTGGAAGCAATAAGTTGCACTAGAAATTTTAGAAGCATGGAAGTTGTCATGAAGGTTTTAGGTCAACTGTAAAATTTCAAAAGATTGAATTTTCAAATGTGCTTAGCACCACCAATGAATGCAAAATCTCCAATATCCCTCACCCCATCATTTCCTTTGGGTAAGACACACGTGGAAGCCGAAGGAAAAACTTCCAGTCTCAATTAAAGGAATAAATGGGAAAAAGAAGAGAGCTTCTATCTTGGAAAACACATCCAAAGAAGCTTTAAAAAATTGCTACTGTGTTTAAAGTCTGACGTATGGGGGCTTTTGCAATTTTACATTATACATGATAAAGATAGAACCTAGTCTTTTATATTGCTGGTAAGGGAAAATATTAAAAATTAAGCCAGTGCTAAGAACATGGTTTCTAATGACAAAGCTGACCATTATCACTTTTTTTATCCTTGAGAAATGGCTCATAGATGGTGCTAACTAGAGTCAATTACTACCCAATATCTTGTGCTGACAGATAGCCATTCTGCTCTGGAGGGCACTTGCAGAGAGCAGAATTATTTTTAGTTGTAGATACTTGGGAGCTTCAAGTCATTTACTGTGAATCATGTGACATTAAACACCTACGGCAAGCTGCCACCTCTGACAAACTCTTCACCGTGACCCATGGGTACATGCACAATTAATATCAGACTGTACATCATTAAATTTTACTGTCTGACTGAGTTCTGCCCTACAGGCACAGAAAGAAGAAACAACTATGATCCTGTTTACCTGCCCAGGAACTGCTAACTTACTTTTGATATGTCCTCCCCCATGATTCATAAAAAGACTGTTAATTACATTGGTGATATGTCATCATACTTCTATCCTAATAGGTATTTCAGTAAAAAATTACAGCTATTTATATCAAATATTACTTCTTCCATCACTGACTTAAATTTATGTAATTTAATTAACTTATGCCTCAGTGATATTTTGAAAATGAAGTAGCTCTGAAGTAGCCATTGAATGGGATTCAATTGATATTCTATCAGAGTATACTGCACCAAAAATCTCATTCTCTCAATAAAATGACACTCTCAATATCAAAAATGAGGAAAATTGGACCTTTCCACTTAGAAAAAGACCATGTAGTTCAGATGCCCTAGCAAAGTAATTGTCCTGAAGAAGAAAGACTGATGGAAAACTGAAGTTTACTTAGGGTAGGTGTCTTCTAGAGCACGAGCGCTCATTGACAGTGGAAATGCTGCATATTTTGCATATTCAGTCTCTCTCAGAATTGATGGGTACTACAATTAATTTTCATTATTTTGGGCACATGTTCAACACAGCTGGTTTCCTTCTCACTCATCTACAGACAGCAGCCAAAATAATATTTTCAGTTTTCATATTTCTTTAAAACTTGGACTTCTATTTATCTAAATACACTCCTAATGGTCTAGGCAGCATCTGCACTTTTTCCACTAGCTAGTGATCTAAACTTCCTTTATATTCACTTAGTCATACAGCGATTTTCTCTGAATTTAAAAATAACTGTATGAGTCTAGATAATGACTTCAAGAACAAATTTTATGAAAATTAATGGACTAAAAGTTTTTTTTTTTTTTAATTTCTATTTTGTTAAACAAAGTAACTCCTTATTTACATGAAAACATTTTCTGTCATTTTAAACTGACATTTTTCAGAGAGCCTTTCAAATAAAATAGTGAAGTTTTTTATAGCAGGGGAAGAAAATTGCATTATCTTTTGCAAAGGCAATTAAATATTTCCCACATTAAAATAATTGTTAACAGTTTCAGATCATAATATGAGATCCTGAATAGACAGGCACATATATAAGCAAAGGAAATGGTTTTCTCCTCCAGTGAAGATAAATATTTCAGGGAAGGAAAAGTACTAGTATCACTATAATGAAAATCTGTGATATGAATACAGTGTGTAGTCTTTTCACTTAAAAAAAAAAAAAAGCCCTTAGTCAATACAGAATTCTATATTGATATTAAAATTCAATATTAGTCTACTAATTCATGGAGAAATGGAATGTGTACACTATAGGAAAATTAAAGCTCCCTTTTCTAGTCTCTTACCAATAAACATCATAGAGTCCCATCAAAGTGATGAAAATTCCACTAAACTTACTTTCTATGATTTTAAGTGATTATTTTATTGTTTGCTTGAAAACAATACATATCCATACAGAATCAGCCATTTTAGATGTTCCTACAGTATATCAATTCTACTTGACCAACATCAATATGAGACATGAAATAGACAATTAACTTCCTTACAGGCAGCATACAGTGTGGACTAATGCAGCCAAAGCCTTCTGCTGCCATGATTCAGTCAGGCTATTGCTCTTTCTCTTCATTGAGAGGACAATATTGCATGGTCAAAAGGAAGCAATTGCTCTCCAATTTAAAAAAAAAAAAAAAAAAAGGAGGGGTTTTATTAGGCACTTTCTTGAATCAGGTCTCAGAGTTTGTGACAGAAGCAGAGTGGTAAAAATGGTAATTATGATTATTATAACAACTGCAAGTACTGCTATTTGAACCTCCAGTGAAAATTTTTCTGTGGCCTTTCCATCTAAAAACTATGTAGAAAAAGTTATGAATCTGTTTTTCTGTAGAAAAACAGATTCACAAGGGGAACTGTTTTTTGACCCCTCCACACCAGGGAGAGAAAATACAGCTCCCTTTAAGCTTTGTCACAGGAATTTAATGTATTTTTTAAAACACTAATGTTTTTTGCCTATAGACTATGAATGGTTGGATTTTGAGAACATGCAGAATTCAGCATATGAGGGTTTCTTAGAACCAGGCTTGGGCTGGAGATGAGCTTTGTGTGGGCCAAGTGTGGGCCATATGCACCAGATAGAATATCACCTGGTATGAGCAGGCCTCGATGTTCCTCTGCTTCTTGGAACCAACTTTATTCCCTGTTGAGGTCATTTCTGTCCATCTGATAAGCAGGAAAGTACAGCTTCCCTTTAGATCAGGAAGCAGAGTTAATGAAGTCTCTTGCAAAGGTATTGGAGCTAGCTTGGCCAGGGGAGGAAATAAAACATTAAGTCATTTCTGATATGACTCAGTTTACGGGTAATTGGTAGTTACCCTCTAAACTACCTGGCACTCAAAAGATAACATATCCTAAATTTCTGGCAGCCATTAGAATGCTAATGTTTAAGGTTGGCATAAATTAGACTTACATGAGCCAATCTATCGCTCACTACTCTTACGTACTTCAGCTGAATCGCTCATGTTTTTGTTATTGTGGATTGCCTCTTTTTCCTTTATTGCTGTGCTCAGATACAGATGCATTTTGTTTTAATTAAGTCATTACTGCTATCTTGCAGATCTGCTTAGCACTTTCAATGTTCAGCTGTTATCTACATCTGTAATCCTCATCTCTATAATTAATGTTATTTTTATGATATTTTAATGTGAAATCACTGCGAGAGAGACAGCCTTTAGCTGCTAATATAAGCTTTAAAGAGATAAAGCTCCAAAGGCTGGAAATGGCTGGGATCTTCAAAGCTTATTAATGACAGCAATACACTTACAGCTATGCTTACATATTCAAATATTTTCATGTATTTCAAATTGAGTATCATTACTGTACAAATTTGTCCAAGTGGTTCAAATTTCCAAAAGCTCTCAAAAAACCGGTAACCTTTTGGAATAACATGGACTTAGAGTGGCACATGAGGGACCATGTTGAAGATTCAATAATTTCAAATGACCCTTGTCTCCTGGGTTCTTTTAACAAAAAAACAAAAACGAAACAATGGTCAAGCTTAGATTTTGAAACAGAATAAGATAGAGGAGGGAGACAAATCTCTGACATAGGATCTGGAAAAAAAAAAATTTTTGAAGAGGAACTTTTGCCTCTATAGCCAAAACTACCCTTCATATCATAATCTCCAAATAATTTATTCAGTTATTTCTGATTCATACTTACTTTCCTACTACGCATGTATGTACAAAATGGCAAGAAATGGGATACAAACTGTGCATATGTTCACTATCA
This sequence comes from Urocynchramus pylzowi, assembly GCA_013397555.1. Taxonomy (NCBI): domain Eukaryota; kingdom Metazoa; phylum Chordata; class Aves; order Passeriformes; family Fringillidae; genus Urocynchramus; species Urocynchramus pylzowi. The sequence continues at coordinate 450,644 of VZRH01005337.1, read as the reverse complement.
CAAGTATAAATGATGCAAAAATGTGCTTACCTTCTATAGTTAGTTCTTTTGACTCCTTTATGTTTCTTCACAAAAGTAATTTTCACTTTCATTTGCTTAGCCCCATATGCCTAAGGATCTTTTCCACTCCCTCTGAGCTGCTAAAATTTTTTTCTTAAAATACTCCCTGGCTCACATACCTTTTGATTCTATTAACTATAAACCAGATTGAGCATTAAAACAGGTATATAACATCAGAAGTCATTATATATGTTATGTGAAAATGTAATTTCAACCGATTTCATACTGTAGCGTCCTAGAAACTTTAATCAGATTTTCCCTTTCCATTTCTAATATAAAACTGTCTATTAGTAAATAAAAGGAGACAAAAATACAGCAACTTAAGATCACACAGAGAAACTGTTTGCAACCAGCCTATTATTTTTGAAACAATAGAAAAGTATCTCATATTACCCAAGACTGCTTTTTCTTTCCTGCTGGCAACTGTTTCAGTTTACATTAAATTACATCCCCTGGTAAGAAAAAGCCCTTGAAGAGAGAAAAGTACAGTATTTTCTTCTGAGATTAAAGGAGGCATTTTCTAGGCTACAGCACAACTGATATTAATATACATTTATTTTAAAAATTATATTTCTGTACAATTTTGCCATCATTCTTTATATGTAAATTTCACTTTGAAATCTAAACATTAAGAATAAATAGATAACAGTTTATTAATATATCAGTGAAGGTGAAACTGTTTCAAGTTAAAATGGAAATGAAAGCTTTGAAAAAATATGACTGTTGTCTTCCAAAAATTATTAATTGATGGAATTTACAATTTATTTTGAAATTAAATTTTTAAGTTTCTAGAAAATAATTTACTGAACTGCAAACACTACAGAAAGCATTATGAGCTGTATCTCAAAAAATGTTTTCAACTGCTTATCTAAATTGTATATTTTCTTTTTTTTTTTTTATGCCTATATAAAGAAGGTTAACTGTCTCCTCAATGGAACACCTTTGCACCACTTAATTTCTCTGTTAAGCTTTCAAAGGAACAGCTAAGTAATGCAATGGCCTTTGCAATTGTTCTCTGTGCAATAATGAAGACATACTGTTATTTGTTATTCAAAGGGGTTGTAAAAAAATATATTCCTTCAGCAAACAGAGAAACCCAAATAACCTGCATTCCTTCATAAGAAATTAAACTGGAATTTAAATTTTACTGAAATGCACTATTGAAAGGAACTATTTTTACTATCACAAAAGCAATTTCCCAGCATGAGAGTGTACTTCATTGCATTAATCAGTGATAACCATGTAACTGCTTTGTACTATTACTTAATGGTTTTCATTCTGAGCATTTATAGGAAAAAGTAGTAGGTGTTTTGAAAGTTAGGTGTCTCAGTGTGCCTGACAAACATTCAGATGGATAGACCTATTTTAGTCTATCTGAACAGGAAGCCAGGTCACTCAGTAAAGAATGGTCAATAAAAATGGTGAAATAGGTTTTCTCCCAAGGACTGATAGCTGGATAATTTGAGAAAACGATGGAGAAGGATCATGAAATACCTCTGGATCGATGGCTATTAATTTAAGAGCAGCACATTTCCTGGAATGAAACAGTTGATGTTGTTGTGTGGAACAATTACCATTTTCAATTAACTGACATTTCACATAGCTTTGAGACTAGAGGAAGACAATAACCCTCAGCACCTAATCTCAGCTCTGCTGTTAGGTGAGCCTTTTGTCAATAGTTCTGTGCTTTTATTTCAAAGGCAAACCCAATACACTGTGAGAAGTTACTTTCTTTGTCCTCAAACAGTAAGAACTGCAGACACAGTTCAGGTACAGTTCAGATGCAATGAGTATTGAGATAACAACTGTCTGCTGTACTAATGTATATCTTTATGTGTATATAGCTTTTTATACATAAAAACTGAGTTTGTTTGTATGTATGGTTTTCAATAACTGTATATGTGCACTTCTTTTGCCATTTCATTAACATGAGCAGCTCAGTGAGCTTTTATGGTTGTTATGGTGTGTCACAATAAAAAATGGTAAAATAAATATCAGTGATACAGCAAGCTATCTCCTTTGAATGAAATGAACTAGTCTGCTCATCAACACTATGTTTTATATCCTGCTTTATAAATCACCATTTAATTTCCTAGGCTGAATTCTCACCAAAGCTTGGGAGATTCAGATAATCTTCTGTAATGACAGTCTTTTTAAACTGACTTCAGATCCCCACAGAGTCAAAAATTCAAGAGAAAAGAGCAAAGAGAAGAGCAACCAAGAAGAGCCAGATGTAGACTATAAGTCTATAGCTGCAGCTGTTGTAATTTTGCACTAACCAAAATCTCAAGTATGAATTGATACATCTTTTCTGGGACTCAATTCAGTTATCATTGGTTCCTTCTGAGACCCAAATTGTGGTTTTTTGTGTCACCGAATACAAGATGGGTAAATGGAGGGTGCAACAAACCCCAAAGCCAGGTCAAGAAGGGAGATGGAACACATGAATGAGAGATGCAGCAGAGGATGGGACTGCAGCAGCCAGTGTTTACATCAGTTTAGGCTGCTGTGGAAACACAGGATTAGTAACATATTATTTAAATAATACATCTAGAAAAAAAACACAGCATTGAGCTAAATTCTTTGTGCTTTCAGTTATTTCTGCTTTCTGTCAACCGACTGTTTAGAATGAAAAGGATAAACAGTCTGAAGGTCAAGCTGAGAACACAGAATGGTTCTTTTTAGTTTCAGCCCTTTGGGAAGCACTATATTTTCATGTTTTTAGACCCAAAAAAAGTTAAAATACATCAGAAATTTATTTGGAGTCCCAATATGGGGGAAAAAAAATCAAACCCACAACCAAACAATCATGTTACAAAATTATAAAAATCATAAGCTGATTTGAAATATAATTAACTGGATTGTAAAACTACAAAAGTGTGTGAACTCATCCTTTTAACTTCTGAATGTTGTCCTGAAGAATGGAGGTATCCACTGATACAAGGTTTTACGACCGAGAGACAAGCAATTAGTTCTATGATGTAACAGAACTTATATGCCCTTTTAATATATTGGGTTGACCTATAACTTGTAAAAACATTGGCCCTTGGCTCGGTATAGAAACTGCAATTGGTAAAAAATTACATCAGAAAATGAATAAAATAAAAATATTAAAGAATAAAAAGGAATATAAAGAAACATACCACTACTTCCCTAACAGATGAAAATGTTTTCAGTTTTGACCTTCTTCACTAAGTAAAATTAAATTAAAATCCTAATCATGGATGTTAGTTTCTTCTCAAAAAAGACCAAAAAACCCCAATGGTTAGATACAGAATTGCCAGAAAGTACTGCAAGTATCTATTTAGACTGCGTATAGTACTTGAAAGAAATTTTCTGAATATTAAACTAATTTTCATCTAAGTGCATTAAGCAGCATTATTCCAATCTTTAAACATGTGGCCGTTGATTTGAAAAAAAAATATTTATTGAGCAGTGATAATAAAACTTTTTATTCTCTACACTTTATATATTCTTATTTCATAGTTCTTGATTTTTTTGCATTGGTGTATGTTCAATAGCATTCCAAGTGATGGCACTAACACAAATGTGTTGTTCACAGTTATGTTCTCTCATCCTCTCTTTAAGTAGGTGCTGCTTTGTTTTGATTGTTTCCAGTTTCTTTTCTCTTCCAAATCAGCAAGACAAATACACTTTTACATTGGAGAAGTTATGCTGAGCTGCAATGGACTTTCATTTACAGGAAGGAGTAACAGAATTTGTGGTGATGTGTAGCTCCACCAGGATTTAGTACCAGAATGTTTGAAAATTTTATACCCAGAAGAAATTATTTTCTTTTTTGAAAGGTTTCTGAGTGTAAGAATTGTGCAAACATCAGCCTTGGTTTTCAGCCCGGAATTCTTAGATACCATTGGCTTGGTCCATTGAACAAATCTGGAATATCATTCAATACTTGCAACAGAAAATGGTTTCAATAAGTAAAAGATGTGCTAGATATCCTGAAATCCATGTAGGGTACACAAATCTTCATAATAAAGTCCTTGGCAGATATTTCTTGCTGCAGTTATTGAAATAGAATAATGATCTTAAGGTTGTTGGCTTCCCTCACAATGGGTGTAGTGTTGTTCCTGGGAATTTGGTATAATTCATGGGCTTTCATAGCAAAATCAAGATGTCAGAGGCCTGAGAATTGGAAGACCTCTCTTCAGAGTTCAAGACAGCATCTACACTGGGGTTTAGTAAATATTGAGCACTAAGCTGAATAATAATTTAGTCCTGCAAGTTAATCTTCAACCCAATATCTCCAAATCCTGTGTTTCATTTCTTCTCTGAATTTGAGAAAGAAAAATAAAGTCTGAAGCTAACTGCTGTTTTCTTAGTAATTGTTGGTTTTCTGACCCTTCAGATTTGTTGTCATCCGGCCAGCCAATGCAAGAGAAATAGGAGAATTCTCTTTGAGAACTCTTTGAGTAGTGTGGAAACTCTACTAGATAAAGTTACTTGAAAATTATTTTTTAAGTAACCTTTACTGCAACTGCTTGGTAAAATGTCGAAGAAGCATCACTGGTAGATTTTTTCATATTCTTGAATTAGAAATGTTGTTATGTAATTGTAATAAAATTATTCCTAATTAAAACTAAATTAATATCAATAGTAAATAAAGATATTATCCACCACATTTAAAACACATCAGAATGTTACAAACATATATGAAAGGTACTCTGTTTCACCTTTATCTGTCTGACTTTCTGCCAGTATTCATGGCTTTGAGGCATTCCTTCTGCACTAACACTTTTTGAATTAACTATAGATTAGATTTTCTTGCTGAATTGTGGTAACCAATCTCACTTTTGAGATCCTCCAAGGGTCCAGACAAATTTAATTTTTCTACCTGAAACTTTTATTTCCTCCTTATTCAAGAGACAGTTTGCTTATTCTTCTTAATTAAAGTAAGCATCATTTTACTCGCTTAGGGATATCTCTTTGTTAGATTAGATAACATCTCCTGTAATTTTGTGACTAATTAATGTTTCCTCAATGAGTTGTAAAAAAAATCTCATTTTTCCTTCTACTTTGCCAGTGAATACTAAGTTTCACAAAACAGGTTGAAAAAAGGCTCTGATTTCATGTGCATAAGATCTAGGTACATGACTTATTGACGAAAAAAGAGGAAGTACTGTTCCCTCTTCCTGAACCCAGCTCCTTCCTTTTTTCTAATCTTTGTCCCTCTCTCTCTCCCATTCAGTTCCCTTCCTTTTTTCCTTTTCCTTTTCCACTTCAGCCACCATATTTAACCTGTTTTGGACTCCTCTATGCATTTCTTAGCCCTCTAAATAAATTGAAAACAAAAGTGGAAAATCACAGCCCTTTGGGAAGCACTTTTTCAGCTGAATTAGTAATTTTGAGCAATCCCTGGCAGTGGCTGCACGTACTTGACATGGAGGAAAAGGTGAAACTGCAAAAGCAGAAGAGAAAGTGGAAGGACGCAGGTGCAAGGAAAGAGAGAGGAGGAGCAAGAGCCTTGGCTGCTGATTGACCCAGGGAAGCACAGCTTTATTTTTCCTGTTTCAGGAATGACTTTGTGCAAGATGTAAGACCTATGGAATTCATGCACATACACCAAGACGCTAAAAGTAGTACTTGTGACCTACACCAAGATAGCTAAATCTCATCTCCTACTCCATGATTTGAATACTTTCTTTAGGAGCATAAATCTAACCTTAATTTTAGAAATTTCAATTTTTCAGGCCCCCATGTAATTGTTCTATTCCTCATAAATAGGAGGGAATTAAATGGCAAAGATGAGAAAGAGATGCTCGATTACCATGATTCTATAATATACTTTTCTTTTCAACCAGCTGGGAAAAAATTTAGCTCAGGACATTTATTTATGAACATAAATATACCTACATTATATATTATATGCAAGCATCTTGTGCCAAAACTTAGCTAAGAACTAGTCCCACTGCACTCATTCAAGTTTTTATCTGACATACACACATTGGTGTGCTTATATGCAGCATGAGTGGTTATATGCTTGAAGCTAACCATGTGTGTAATATCTTGCAAAACTGAGATCACAATAAGCACTACTGTTTCAGAATCTGTTTTGTTGAAATCTAAATTAGGATAAGGAATCTAGTAGATCGAACTATATCTCTAAAGAGCAACATTCTATATAAATTTAATGTGAGTCAGAGTTCTTCATGATATACTAAAATTTACCTCCTCTCACCATTGAATGCAAGTGCAAATTCCATATGAGACAAAACTGGCAACCTATTTAATTTCTTGATATGAATTTCACTTTCATAGGTGCTTTAATTGTATTAAGTAAGCTTAGAAGCTAAAGTATTTTCAAAGTTTCATATATTTTTCAAAGGCACTAATCAGTTCTTTAGCAAGTCAGACACCTACTCCTGAGTTCATGTGTCAAGAGTATCTGATTCTTTGTAAATCATCATTTCTGTGAAGATGCCTAATAATTTTTCTTCCTGTTATGATATTACAATTCTTCCTTGTTTCTCTAATTAAACATTATAATTGTTTGGATGAATGTTACTTTGAAATCTTTCCTCTTTATTGAGACTCACACTCTAAGTTTTTTATGAAATTCCTGGTTAAAGACTATATATATCAAAATAATATTATGTCACAAAGGTCCTGATCCTATCAGAAATTCCTCATGAAATTAACATAGTTACAAATGTTCTGTTATTTAATTGCCTTTTCTCAAATTTATTTTTACAAGAACAGATGTTATTTTTTCAAAGTATACACTTAGGGCTAAATCTTCCATTGGGACCAAGTCAACCAAAAGGTTATTAAACAGTGTGAAAGAAAACATTTCCAAGGCTCTAAATAATAGTATAGTTAATCTCAACATCAACAGAATTGAATTTTGTATACACAAATGGTTCCAATAAAAATGTGGATACATTTTTATTATCAGAAGCACTTATATTTAGCTGCATGAACTTCTCTATGATGGATTTGTACTATTGGAACAGAGCCATATCTAATGTTACAAATGCACTCCAGGTGTTAGAAGTAAAATTCTGCTCAGGAATTTACCCAGAACTACTAGAAACAAGAGGAAATGGATAATTTCCTATATTACTTGGACAGATGTTTAGGTCTGGCTGTCCTGGAAGCTTGTGATTTTCATTTGTGTCACCACAATGGCTATATCCTCAAGGGTACACAAGGAATTGCCAGCCAACATCTAGGAAAAATCAGATCAGAGCTCCATACTGAGAATTAAGTGAAAAACCGGTGAATCTAATATCTAGGCCCCTTTATAGATGAGATCAGCTACTACAAAGAGCCTCCTCACTGCAGAATTATTTGGAGAAAAAATTTGCAAACATGAAACAAAAACAAAGGAGTTCAATCTATTATTTTAATACACTTGTGAGCTGGGGAAATGGACTCTTTCTTCACTTTTGTAGGACAGTCTTGGGCATTTTGGAAAACAAAATGCACTACTTGCAGAATACAATTATGCAAGTCAAGACTTATTTTAGTATTCTGCAAGTAGGTTGGAGGTGGCAAAATACACAGCCAAGTAAATATTAATTGATCATCAGTTGCTCATGTTTTCTTACAGGAGTAGCCAACCTGTGGCAACAAACAGCATCAAACCCACACTGCAGCTCCAGTTCAAAAGGGTTATTAAAATACAGTAGGCAGAGAAAATTTGTATGGTTCAGCTTATTGTGCAAGTGTACACATATATGACCCACTGTCATAGAAACAGACTGGCATGGCAATTGTAATTTAAGTCTTGGTACCCTTACAAGCAACTGAGCCTTTGAAGAAACCATCCAAAAGGATTTACATATAAAAAGTCAGTGTTCTATCATCAAACTCCTGAGTAACTGCCAGAGGAAGAAGCTGATACCCTTATTCATATTTTCAGAGGACAAAACACCCTACTTGATATGATAATAAAATTTATAGTTAAAGCTGTGCTTTATGCGAGCCTCCTGTTTTCACTTGCATGAAATAGTCTCATATTTTTTTCCTCAGTGACTGAGACTTTTCATATCACTTTCCTTATATTGGAAATATAGTCAGTCAAGGACATCAATACCTAAAATCAAGTTCTCATATTTTTGGCAGTCAGTCACCTAGAATCCTGCAGTAGTCAGTAAGCTCCTGCTGCATTGTATTGAGAGAGTAAGGCACAGCTAATATAAGCCTTAGTGAGAATTAAGTCCAAAACTGTATCCAAAACTGTTCTCACAAGACAAACCCTCTATTTATTATTTCACTGAAATTCGTAAGAAACTTGGAGTTATGTTATGAACATGCCCTAAGCTGTCCCAATTTAAAAATCTCACTATTTGTTTCCCATCTAAATGGATTCCATTAAGATGTAGCAATAGGGAGAGGAATATTGACTAACTTGTGCCTTGATTTTAGGGGCCTAAGACTGTTGAAGACAAGTATTCATTCCTTGCACACTCAGTCTAATGGTTTCCCTTTAATGCTTCCAGAGAGAGGATTTATTTCCATGACTCAGATTTCTTATGTTAGATGGACTGGATCTTATTTTGGGAATGACTTACCTATCATCATCTTTATATATATATATATATATATGTATATGTATATAAAATCAGGTGATGAACTATGCCTTAGACCAATACATTTCTTCCTACTCACAGCAAAGACAACTTCAGGTAACTGACTTTGTGGATACCTGCTTTATAAATTTGGTCAATGAATATCACCTTAGATGTTATTCTTCCTCTCTCTCTTCAGAGTGCCTAATACACATCAGCAACAGTTTCCTGCAGCTGTGGGGGTTTTTTTTCTTCCACAGGAAAAGATAGAAAAGGTGTTTTACCCTGTCATAATTAGCAATATAAATTGCCATATCTGGACTAAGTGCCAGATGAGCTCCCTAATGGCAATATGATATCTCTTTGGCTACCATAATGTTTCATTATGTATTATATCCTAAAGTAGATGGATGGGGAGTGCACCACGATCTGTTGGAGGTCAGGGCATAGTGGTAGGAATCAGGAAACCCAGCTATCTACATACTGAAGACCATGCTGAAGCACTAAGCTTTCATTTTCTCTTTCCACCTTTATGAAAAAAGAAAAGCAGGAACTGCAACATTTTCTGGAACCTGATCCTGTCAATCTGTATTAGGCATCCTCAGTATAAGAAATGTGTAAGGCATTTGAGCAGAAAACCTGATGGTTCAGACCCTAAATTTATTTCTTAACATATTCCTGTCTATGTGAAAGGCTGATCTTTAAATATAGCAATATCCCAGATATCTGTGAGTTTTCAAGACAACTACTTAAGGCTAACAGGTTTTGCTGAGGATGTATGGGCCATTCTTTGACTTTCTTCAGGTGAAGGCTGGAAGTTACTTTAGGTCACCCTAAAGTCTAATAGGCTACCTCAGGATATCTCAGATGCAATAAGATACTCCAGATGGGGCTACCTCATTAAATTGTAGACTTCCATTATTTTGACACCTGGTTTGCATGTATGCATCTAAATCTGGGCATCTTAATCTGACATTCAGAAGCATAGAAAAGAATGGTGTTATTTTCAAATTTAGATAACATCCATACAAGCTTGAGTCTTACACTGAGTCTAATCCTAGATTCTTGTATCTTACAGCTTTATGCATAATACAGATTCTGTATTGAGTTACATTTTGTGGTCCTTCTATTTAATTTGGTCTTTCTATTTAATTAGTCTTAGTACTAGACATGATGTGTGAATTCATTAAGGAAACAATGCTAAAGAAGCAGGACAGTCACAGACTTTAATTCTAGATGGAGAACTTCCCTTAAAATATTTGGCCTTAGCACATTCTTCTTAATCTTAGCAATAAAGTATATCATCATAGGGGTTTTCTATCAAATCAGTTAGGTTTCAATTTATCATACTTTCCCTGACTCAGCTTTTGTACTGACCTTTGAGAGAAGTTAATCCATCACGACCTATGCAAACAGATTCCCTGTCCTGATCTCAGGGTTAACCCCACTGAAATCTGGTGAGAGCTGGGCTGTGACAATACATTGCCCAGTCCTTATTTTCATGGGAATTGACAAATATTCATTTTCACTTTCTTCCTTTGTGAGGAAAGGGCCTTAGTGGTTTTCTGAGCAGAAATAAAATAACTTTCCTGCTTTACAGTTTAATTCTTGTTCCCCTAGCAGAAAGAACAACATTAAAACTGAAAATAATGTTAAACCACTTTAGTACAATGTTTAATGTGTTAAGCATTTCACTAACTCTCTTTCTACTAAAAGTAATTAGAATTTGGCAATGTGTGTTAGATTAGGACAATGAAGAACACTTCTCACATCTCACTTTCAAACTCTTCTGGTATTCCTCCACTTTATATTCTGCTTTAGATTAGGTGCACCAAATCCTGGTTGTAGACTCAAGTACTTCCTCAAAACCTTCCTTTGACAGTAATAAAACCTAACTGCATTTACCAGAGAGTATTTAAATATCAGGACTAGAGCCAAGCCAGAAGATTTCTTATTTGTTATTCCAGATGTGCAGCTTCTCAGAGAGCTCATTCTTTATCTCCTTTTGCCTACAAGCATTTACAAGTTTTTATCAGTAATAATTCCTAAAGTTAGAATACAATGGGAAGGAAGCCTTATATTTTATTTGATATAATTTCATTTGTCTACCTTCTTCAAAATTTTTGATAGATAAATAAATAAATAAATAAATGTCATAACAAAATAAATACTCCTTCTAGGAAATGATGAACCAGCAGGAAATGTTTGACACATTGGTAGGTCTCTATGACAAACATATGAGACTTCTATAGTTTCAACAATGTTAACAAGCACTTGCTAACACTATCCATCTTTCACAGAATTGCATTACTTTAGCACTTGTCTTTCCCAGAAGTGTTCGCTACTATTTAACTGAGTATTTGATTTAAAAATCACAGCTGTTCTTGTAAATAGACAAATCTGCATCTAAGTAATAAATGTGAAATTGAGTAAATATCCACAATATGCACTCCACCACTCCAGTCAATATCACAAGCATCTCTAATTTAAACATAATCAAGTGTTTCTTTTGTCATCTTTGTGATACAATGCCTAAAATCAATTTCATCCACCAATGAGACAGTGAAGAATTTCATTGAACAATTTCACAGTAGATGAATTTTTTAAATTTACTTTTTAAAAATAAGTGTAAGTAAAATCTGTCTCTGGACTCAATACTTCCTGCAGGAACTTTCTCTGACACAGATAACTACATATCCATACTTTTCTCAATCAGTAAGATACCAGCATTTGCATGGTCCATTGTACTCCATTTCTTTCTATTGCTCAGTTGTATGACCAGTTTTCTGGATGGAGCTATATTGAGGGTTTTTGTTAGACCTATATGTGAAGTGTTTTACCCCAAAAATTCAGGACTAGTATAAAAATGAAGGCAAGTATTTGATCACAATGATATGCATTCTGGTTTTTTCACCCAGTTTTGAAGACTGGTACCATACAGAAGCTAAGTGCATGCAGTTATGCTCTGTGTGTTTGTATGTGTATGTGTGTAAAACCCTTCAGCTGTCCTCAGTAAATTTTTAATTCCAATCCTAGTGTCAACAAAAAATGTTGAAAAGGTTTCAAAAAGGTATTGTTTCTATGTTTTGTAAATGTAGGAAATGGAGGAAGGAGGAAGAGCCTCTCTGATAGAAAAGCTGAGGCTTGCACAAATACCTTGCTCATGAAGGTTCATACTTTAGATACATCTCAGTTGAGCTCTGATGTACACTGGCACATAACCTTGGAATTTTGATTCCCTGCTCATGGGAGCTCTTTGGGACGCATAAGAAGATTTCATCTGTGTGGCTGACAGTGTGAAGAAAGCACATAGCCCTGACAGAGCCAGTAGATGAACCTAGGCTTGCAGTCTTTGAGGCCCTCTTGGCTGCTGGATCAGATATCATCTAGACACAGCCAGAGACATAAATACTTCAGCCAACAATGGAAGTCAATCAACCACAAGATGCAGAATTGTGGGAAATAGGCTTCTGATCCTCACAGACAAGAAAATTGCCTGTATTTTCTTTGTGAGAAGTTTGGTATTTTTGCTTTTACAGTAACATGGGGTAATTTCTTTCTGTGTTGTTAAGGCCTTTGTCATGTGAAAGGGACAACTTCACTTGAAATGCATAGCAGGCATCATAAAGTTAGAAGTATGTCTTTGCTAAAACGTGGCTCAGTTGTGCACTTTTTGCATAAAATATTTTCCCCCTCTTAAATGCTCAGTCCTTTCCCTTTTTCACTGTCTTTTGTGGCAACAAGCTTAAACAAGTATCCCCTGCAGTTTTATGTATAAATTATGTATAATGTGAAGAAACATTTTAATTCTATTAAGGATCTTTTGCTTTGGCTCTTTAAATAGATACCAAGTTTCTATTCCTGTGCTAAAATAGTTAGATCAGTTAAGAAACTTGATTGTACACATCACTATTATACAAAACAAAGGCACCTCTTTTTTCTGTAGTAGATAGAACAAAGGATTGTAATAACTATAATCTGTGACAGCAATATAAAACCAAATTAAGTCTGTCTATGCTGTCTATATTCTTTAGACCACACACAAAACATTTTGAAGTTTTTGCTTCCTGGTTTTCATGTAGATATTTATTTTGATTAGAGCTGAATAATTTTCTAACCAACCGACATTCTATTTATTACTTTGCATGACCACCATCAATGCATTATTTCCATGTTTCCCAAACCTTAGTTCATTTATTGTTACAAAGTCCAAGGGTGACAGAAAAGTATTGTCTCTTTTCTACAGCTGAGGCCAAAGACCACACAGTTAAGGATACATCAGACCCTGGAACTGAACCAAAAACTCAAAGTCCCAGCCCAGCACCTTCCTGGTAAGACTAACCTTATAAATTTCCTTGCAGACTTTCTTTATGGTTGTCATTTCAAGCAACACTCTGCAATATGAAGTGATAATTATGTAACTGTATTTACAGTCCATCAAGAGTTACCGCAACTTGAAACAGGAGCAACATTTTGTTTGGTATAAAGGAAACCCATGTCAGATGTTTTCATCTTCCTTAGAAGTTAAGTAAAAATACTTTCAGCATTGATGTGTGATACTAATCCAATATAGCTGACTATCTGCAGTGTGTGTATCATGACATGACATCTAATACAAAGAGAAGAGGGTATTTTAGTAGATGGGCCATTTGATATAGCCACAGATACTCTTACTTCTCAAAGCCTTTTATACCTATCCTTTTGTGATTGCATTTGATCCAAAGATCTATGTTGTGAGACTATTAAGGCAAGGCCTTTATTAGGGAAAGAACTTAAGAAAGCACATCTGAAATACACCCTTTTGTTGTTTTATTTCCTATTTAAAGTTTGTACTGAATTTTTACTGAAAGAATTAGATTTTTATCTATTAGGAATTTCTAATAATTAAATGCTAATAATATATATACTCATACACATATACTCATATATATAATTATATATTAATAATTATGTATTATTATATATCTAGTAATAAGATGTTTAAGTCTGTATAAGTTGATAATGTCCAATTTTACAGTCAATGGAGAAGAATCTTCAGTTGATTATTCATTTTCTCTCTCTTGGAATGAAATTTACCCTTAAAACAACTGTGTTTTTCTGTTGAGAAAATAAAAATACTTTTGAAGACTACAGCTTTGATACTTTAGGAGGCCTAAATAGGGACATATTAACTCTATCCATATCTGTAAAAATAGATATGTCTGATCCAAAAGAAATATCCTCATGTTTTTTCACTTCACTGCTATTTTGCAGAATCATGTATCTTGGTAATGAATAGAAATACCTTTTTTTGAACTATACTGCTTGGTTGCAGAAAAACACTTTATTTTAGAGAAAAAGTAAAGGTAGGTTTTAGCTATTTCAAAATTTTTATACAGTGTGTACGATGCTTTGGTTAATTCTTCTGTTTATAAGTCAAGAACATTCTTTTCATTCAGTCCAAAAGATTATAGCATATCACAAGTTAGCTTTAACAAAGATTGTCCTCCAAATTTCATGTATCATATAATGTAGACAATGTCATAGTTATCTATTTCGACAAAACCAAAATATATAAACACTTTAAAGAATTTTCTTTTAGAGAGGACATTAGAGAGAAAAACCAGGTTTAAATTTCATTATCTTTCTGTGAGAATAAGAAATATTTTGTAATTTATTACTTGGGTCCATCTGTCAGGCAATACTGAAAGGCAGTTCAGATTGTGGGGACACTTCACTGTATTATGATGCACATCATCCAAGGAAATATGGTTTATACCTCAAATTTGGACTGGAACCCTCTCAAGCTTCTCAGCAACTCTTGATAGAAAATGATTTTTAGAATATTATCAACAGGACTGGAGTTGTATTTGTAGTTTAGACAGCATATCTAAAATTATCAGAGCACTACTAAGATAATTTAAATAAATGCATTTTATTTGCAAAGCAATAGACCAGTAAGAAACCCACATTTTGCAACTGTGCTTTTAGGAACATCAGGGATCAGGAGATGCAATTAAATAGTTTTAACAAAATCACAGTAACCTGCCCACAGCCTGAGGTAGGAGAGCATGTATGTTAAAATGCAAACTGGAAATTCAATCCTGTCTGGCATTTTTGGGGCATTGTCACAGGAATAAACAAATATCTATGGCAATCCCTTGAATAGTTTATTTTCAGTGGCGTAGAGCACTCAGCACATTGGACTCCCAAAAATGAAAAACATAAGCAGAAATTATCCATCAGTAGACAGCACCTTTTTCACCTTATTATGGGCCTATGCAGATACTGAAATACTCCAGTGGGAGAAACAAGAGGTAAAAATATAAAGATATTTTTTCTCTCTTGAAGGCAAATCTGAGCATAATTGTGACTATGAAAAACATGTCCAGCGTCCACAGGCACTATAAGAAGTTGTGGCATGCATTTCACCTTGACACCTTATATTGCAAAACTGATTTGTTTTTAGTCTAATACATGTGGCTACAGTGCTGCCTTTCAACCAATAAAAGAAACATACATATTTGGGGGAAAAGGCTTGACTAAAATTTTGAATGGTCAGCTGGGTGTTAGATATTTTCTTTACCAAGATATTGCTGGTGTACATATACTATAAGTAAAACATCTAGTGTTATGTTGTACTAGTATTTAGATATACTTAATTTACTTTTTGATCAACTTTCAAGATGTTGTTTCATAGAAAATGTGTGTTGTATTTTTAGATTTTCTGCATACTTAATAAACTTATGCCTTATTTAAATACTTGGTGTCTGGGTTAGTTATTATTAATAACTATATAACTATAAAGTGTAATCAGTGCTGTTACTCACTTTGACTTTTTTTCCTTTAACTCACCAGTTCTTAGAAACCAGTAAATAAATTACTTCTCAAATATGCTTAAAAATAATATTGTGTCTGATAAAGCCAGCTGTTTCCAGCTATCACTGTATATACTATATATGCCATGAATGCACATCTGTAAACTGATTTTACAAATAGTATTTGTATTTGTGTTATGTTTTCTGAATATCATTGGCAAGTAAGTTGTGAACTGAGTTTGTTAAGTTGTGATTAGCAGATTTCTAGCCTCTTGGATAAAGATTTATGAGTAAGTTTCCCAAACCCCGTGGGGTTTTTTTTTAAATTATATTCATGTTGACTATAAAAGAAACCCTAAACCAAAACCGACTGAGCAAAAAGAACCCTTAACTTAATTTACTGCAAATATTTTGAAATCTGTGCTTTCAGCTCTAGAGTTTGCATCTTCTAAGACTTATTTTTCAGTTATCTAAATACTATCAAACAATACACAGCATCTGCCCTGGTGTACCTGCAGCCTTAATTTTTTATGAAGAAGATGGTAATTCACCAGCTCTCTTAAACCATTTATGTTAAGGAGCTTTATAGATCTGTTACATTTGGGAGCCACATAACTCTGAGGCAATTCAGCCTTATGTTAAAGTCTTTTATCTCTTTGCACTGTCTGTCATAAGGTAGAACTCCATAAAGGAAGGTGACTGTGAAATTCCCAGGGATTTCAAGGGCACTTAGGGCTTTAAATAACTTAAGGCATTTGTTTCTTATTTGGTAAAGCATTTTGGGATATACTTTAGCACTCTACTGAGTCAACACCTAACATATTTTCATTTTTTTTGCCACTTAATTTTCAAAAGAAAGAATGAGTAAAGTAATTCCAACTTTAAGCAAGGTTTTTGTCAAACAAGGATAGCACAGGAGACTGGCTTCTGTACCTTAAGTGTCAAAATTTAGGTAGGATAAAGTTTCATGAATGTGAAGCAGTAGGGATCTGCTGAGTTTGTATGTTTAAGTAACCCCTTCATCAACAGAAATAGGCACTTTTGGTTTGACAAAAGCAATTAAACAAACCTGTACTTTTAATTTTTTTTTTTCATTAAGTTATCATTTTAAGTAAGGAAGCAAAGAAGCAGCAAAAACACAGAAATATTGAGTGCCATAATGGAAATTTTGAGTTAGCTAGTTAGTTAGTTATTTTAGTTCAAGCAGGTCTTCAAGCAGGTCTTCTATTTAGTCTTCAAGCAGGTTAATATTAGTAGAGATTTGCTTTGAATACTTTTCTGCTAAGTGATATTTTATTCAAAACATTCATTTATCCTCCCCAATTTCATCAGCCTGAAGAGTAATAAATACCAGATTATTTTTTCTCTGCAGAGCATACATGTAATTATTTTTCAATCACAGTTTGCTAACAGTATAGGTTTTTAACGCAGCCTCCAAAGAACAACTTTGGCAGTTTATCTAGGAAAATCAGTATACATAGCTCATGAGAGTAATTTTAGTTATTTTAAAATTATCCTTTCATTAAAAAGCTTAATTCCTGTAAACAGCATGTATTAAGAACATTTTAGAATAATCTATATTAATTTAAATGGTGGCAAGGCAAGGACTGCAGGCATACTAAAATGCTATAAAATAAATATTAAGGTTTACTATCTTCTGAGAATAAGAAATCAGAGGAGCTTTTATAAAAGATTAAAATGGTCATTATTTGGTTCAAAACCTAGCATTACACTCAGCAAAGGTTTTATCTTCCAGTATCTGAACTGTGATGAAGTCATTGTGGTACTCAACATCAATATTTATTATGCTACAGATCTAATGAAATATATAAAATTTAATTGAAGGGGGTAATTTTTCTATATGTTTATCATGATCATAGGCTTTTAAATGATCTCACAGATTGCTGAATACAGATTCTTTGTGTTACAGGTACACCCACCAAATATCTGTCAGGCATTACATGGAAATTAGAAATAGAATTAGATTTCCAGTTGTTTCTGCTTCTACTAGAATTTTGCTTACACATCCCTGAAAAAGCACCTCCTAAAATTCCAGACTAAATTTATTCTTGATCAGTGACAAATGCTTGTTCTCATTCAACACCACCCTTCACCTTAACATGTTCCTCTCTCCCCTATGCTTATTCCTCCAGTGTTTTTGTAATGTAACTATATTTCTTCTCCTAACCTCAATTTTGGTAGGGTTGGTAAATTAAATTCATTTACTCTTCTCTCATAAAATAAAATTGTCTTAATTCTCCTGATTTGGTTAAAAGCTGTTTCTGCATCTCTTCCTTTTAAAATTAAACTTTTTAAAATAAGAATGATCAGGAGTACATACAGGACTTTAGATGATATCTTATGAGTACAATGCCTTGTATTACAGTACTTAATAGATATGCAATATTTTAATACAATTCTTTCTCTAATAACCTACAGATTGCACTTTGCTTTTCATAAGACTAATCTTCATACCAAATGTTTTTCTGATTTTTTCATTTCCAGCTAAAGAAGTCTCTGTTTATAGCAAAGCATGTAGATGTCTCAGTCTTGTGTTCAACATCAAGTTTCATGACATTGTCACTTCTCCAGTCCTCAAGGAAAGTAATACTCTTATTGTCTTATATATAAATCATGCTTCCAACTTAGGCAGAAATTTCCTCAGTTTTCCTGTATATTGTATTTAAATTCTTACTTTAAAAATTTTGTAAGCTTAGTTTCAAGGATAATCTTGATAAACCCCACTGTTAACGCCACCTTTAACATTTCAGGTCTGTATTTCTCCTGATGGATCAGTTGCTATCACTATTATTTTCAGCTCTTTACCACTTTCATAATGTTTTAATTAATCCCCATTTTTCCACCTAGAGACATGAACTCTCATGTGGCACTAAAACATCATATTGCTGAAATCCAGATGATAAAGTTTCTTAATTTTCTTATTTTAGAGGCTCAGATGAGATAGATATGGATATATTAACTATATATATGAGATACATAATGGTACATATATAAAATTAGATTATTCTGGCATCGTTTATATTTGTAAATCAGTGCAGTATTTTACTCTTTTCTTTCCAGTGTAATCTAAATCTCATGGAGCATAGCCTAGTGAGACTGCTTGGATTGCTTTTCCTGACTTTTAAAGCATTTTCCATTCTTCAGACCTAGGATAATACTCCAGATTTTAAAATTATTCTATTCAAACTTCTTTTGATTTGAAGTGTCACTTATGTCAGAATTGTCAGTAAGACACACTGAAAATTTATTCTAAGTATTCACTTTTCTGGAGAAAACTGAATTTAGTGTATTGCACTTCTTTAGTTTTATTTCTCTTTTAGCACTGGCAATTTTCATTTCTATACATTTATTCATCTTAACTTTATTGCCTTTGTTTCCATATCTAGCATCAGCTCCTTGGTGGAGAACTAGGACCAAGGCTGGAATACAATGGGCACTGATTTCCAGATTAGACAGCATTTATTTATGCAAGCCACACAAGTCATAAGAAATTGCACAAATGAGAAGTGGAGAATCCTGAAGCACACAGAGTAATGACCAAAGGAAGACCATGACAGAAGGAAGAAAGTAGCAGGAAACAATGAATGAAGAAATACACATTTAGGAAATAAGAAAATTGGCTGATATGAAGACCAACACAGACATTTGTTTGGCTTGCACAAGGAGGAGAGATTTTCAGACATTAAGAATAATCTTGCAAAGACCTATTTCTAGATTTGACCTTGGGTACAGCAAATAGCCTTATAGTAATGTGTACTCAGTTTAGATAAGAGACTTTAGAAGCAAGGAGCTGAAATAGCATCAAATAAATTACTCTGAAAGAAAAGACAATGTCCCTGTTGTTAATATTTATCAAAAATAACACATGTAAATTAATTTCAGATTTTACTTTCTTTAATTGTGAACAATATTTGACATGTTGCATTCCCTGAACAATAGTTTGAGAAATTATTTGTGTTTTAAATATTTACCCTGAGGTGTTTTCATTTCAGAAATTGAATGGTTATCATACACTGCAGGTGTTTTGTTTGCATGCTTGTTTTTTCTTTGCTTGGTAATAATATTGTGCTTCAAGCATTAGCAAGGATATTTTGTACAGTATGTGCTTTCTTGTAGTTTACCTGTTACATGTCTTTTGGTCCAATTATCAAATAACAGCCATTTAGCTTTTTGTAGATTTTCAGAGAGGATTTTTGTGCCTGGGCTAGTTCCCTACAGAGAATGCAAATTGCATTCTTGAGCTGTATTTTTCTGACACATAACAGATATCTTGTTCAGGATAGAAAAAAATTTTTTTTTTTTTTAAATATACCTTCCATTGCCTATACAACCAACAGGAGTAATTTGGTCCCATATTTTCACCTCCCGTGTTTAAGTATATATGTGCAAGGTTTTCATGTGAACTAGCTCTAAACTTTTTTAGGGTAATTAGATATTTATTCAGGAATACAGTCTCAGTGGTGTTGAGATGAAAAATATCTAGGTGTTCTCTTTAGAATAAACCAAATAACTTCTACTTTTGCTCATACTTTAGGTTGCTTTGCACAGGTATTTATAATCTGGAGAAGAAACTAGCCCTAAATGACTGTTGGTCATGTACATCCAATGAAGTGCCTTCGTGTAAAATTGCATCATTTTTGTTTGGTATAATAGTGTTGTTCAGTCATTTTTATATCAACTTGTTGCAGAAAGAACAAAATGGAAGAAAAAAATGAAACATTATCAGAAGTTTAAAATGTGTGGAGTGCCCACAACAAGCCCTTAGTGTCAGTATCAAGCCTGAATTAAAAGGTCTGGTTTTTATTTTTATGTCCTAAATAAATGATTAGGAACTGTGTACCTGCTTTGACAGAACTAAAGCCTACAGAATCATGGAATCACAGAATGGTTGATGTTGGAAGGGGCCTCTGGAGGTCATCTGGTCCAGCTGCACTTCATGAACAAATAATGGAAAAGAAAGAAGTCTTAGTAAGTTAAATAAACTTCTCTCTTTTTTTAAGTTAAAAAAAAAAATTCCCTTTTGTTTAAGACATAAAAATTGGGACCTCCTCCTCGAAGCATTATCTTCTCTTCAGCACTGAAGCAGGACACTATTTTAACAAGAGCTAAAAATCAGCTGTTAATTTTTTTGCAGTAGGAAAACATGCTCTGGCAGCAGAAACTTGGGAAGATGGTGGGATTCTGGGTTGCAGAGCTGATCTCCAACTGCTCAAACATCTAGAGCAGGCAACCTTTATTTTAGTACTTTTCCTTTTACATTGCAATGGCCAGGCTCTGGCCACTGAGTGCAAAAATCCCGCATGGAAATCCAGCTCAGAGTCTGGAATTACTTTCTATTGTTTTGGGTTTCTTCAGTTTAAAACAAATAAGTTCAGTTCTTTCAATATCATTTTTAGAGCATAATTTCCTCATGCATTTGGCTCCCATATTATCAGTAATAAAAAGTAATTCAACAGCAGTTGAATTTTATGTCTGTTTGTCAGAGGGATCTACTCATTTGAGATTTATTAATTTGGAATAATTTATTCAAGAGCTCTCTTCCCACCTAGTATTCTCACTTCTACTCTCCTCACCATGGAGTTCCCATCTAAATCCCTATTTTGGTACATTTTGAGCCTGATGTAATGTATTAGTTTTAAATCTTTGATTTTTGTCTGGGTTTTAAATCTTTGATTTTGTCTGGGCTCCAGAAAAAGACACTTTCAAGCACTGGGTGCTTGAAAGTGGATCAGACTATTTTAGCAGACATGGATCAGACTATTTTAGCATAAAGTTACATGCATGCTTTTTAAAGACAAATATAAGGTCAATCGTACAAGTAAATAATAATGAAGCCTTTTATAAATAACAGCCAAAGCAACATTGGAAGAGTAGAACTTCGAAGAGTAGAAGACCCCTGACTTGAAGGTGTTTTGGGGTGTGAGGTGTGGGCTTGGTGATTGCTTTATTTTGTTTTTTGCAGAACAGGAAGCATTCCACTAGGACAAAGTCATAACAGTCAAACACAAATTCCCTTCAAAAGCCATGGAATTGTAATCTATATAGGGATTAAATAAGGATTGCCTCTGTACCTGTTTCTGTACTCAGAAATCTTGAGTTGTAAATTAATATGAAAATAGATAGATGTTACACTATATGATGCATGAGAGAAACTGAGGGTCTTGAAAGATAAGATTAATAAAATATGTATTTAAGATGTAAAGTATATTATCCTTTTAAAGAAATAATTTTTTTCTATTTTTTAGATGTAAGTATATTTATTATTATGATATGAAAGTATTTTTTTAAATAATCATGGAGCCTAACATGTATGCACTGAAAATAATTTCATTGTTATAGAAAAGTAAAATAACTACAAAGTTTCTAGGATCATGACAAAACATTTTACCAGTTTCTTGGTAAGTGAGAAAAAAGGAGAAAACAATGAAATACTTTGTGGTGTCAGAAGTAGTATTCTAAAACAGAAGTAAAATACACTTTGGATACGTCTGAGGACTTCAAACAAAAATGGCCCCTTTATCACTAGCATAAAAACAACTCCTGAATTGGTGGTCTTTTAGGCCACAGCATATTTTCAGAATATATACACTGGGGTTTTTTCCAGAAGTAGTAAGTTGTCATAAGAACATGTATGAAGAACAGCTGAGTGTGCACAGTACCTAAATGACAGAAGTACAACTCTAAAATCTTTCAAACATTTACAGAAGTTTTTATTTGGAATAATAATAACAATATTTTACCAGCCAGTATAAAATGGAAATAATATACAGATGAGGAAGCTTATAACAGCTAAAGTTCTGCAAGTCTCACACAGGCTATCAGGATGTTTCCCAATCAAGGAAAGCTATTGCTCCCCTCGGCTTTGCATTTGATTAATAGAAGTTTTTCCCTGATAGGGAAAGAAAATTGTCTTCAATTTATTTTAGTAAATACAATTCCCTTGACCTCTAGTGTTTCAGGAGGGAGAAATTGTATCGATTTCAGAAACTGAATTAACGACAACAATTTATATGCATAACTATCCTTTAGTGCATTTCAGCACAACATTGCCATTTTTGTTAGATGTGTTTGCAGAGTCCCCTGTCCTTTGTGTTAAGCTTCAGCACGGAATGTATGCAGCAAGGAATTGGCTGAAAAAATATTTCATGTTGCTTCGATAATACTTGCTGTTAGGTAGTTGGTTTATTTGGGAGTTCATTCTCAGGCTGTTGATTAGAAAATGCAAACATGCATTGCTTCATCTTGAAATACATACAAAGTATGTATTCATATATTGATATAGATATTCTATAGATATATATTCTATATGTATTGTATATATATATATATATATATGATATTACTACATTTCTTTATGTAAACCAAATGCACACACACACACACACATATATATATATATATACACACACATACCAATATATATCAAGTTAACATCCTTCTGCATTTACAAGCATGTTTCTATAACAAAAGATAGTCAGATGATAGGGATTGTCAATGTGTGCTTCTTTCCACAGTAGAATGTATCTATATATTTATATGACTAAAAGAATATGAAGAAAATATTGACATAGCCTGAGGGAATTATGGAGAAAAACACAAGCTTGCACATTCTTTAGGTCATCCCACGTTTAAAGCTGAATAAAAAACTATTTCATTTTAGCTGACATAAACAGTTGCTTTAATATTCAAATAATTGAGATTTTGGATTCCTTCCTTTTCATGTTTTTCTCTGACTGGAACAATCCTAAGAATTTTCTGTAATGAACAGTTATACATCAGCATAAACTACAATATGTGGTAACACAAATGGTAACATATTTTGTGAATAAGACAGGATCTTCCTCAGAATTTCAGTCCTTCTCATTCTCTCCTTTTGCTGGTTCATTGTGTACTAACTTGACTGTTCTAATGCTCTTTACCTGGTTTTATAAACCTAATCATCTCATATGTTTGTAAGTCTATGCCCATCAAAATCCCATGTTTATTCCTACTCTTCCCAAAACCTAAGGCCTTCTTGTCAGTGCTGGTCTATTTTCCAAAACATTTGCAGTATAATAGAGGATGTTTTTCTTCCCACAGAGATTCCTAGTATCCTTTCTGAGTTCCTTAATCTGTGCCTTTTGACTTAGAAGTGTTGCTCAGGTATTCAAATCCCTATAGAAGAGGTTATTTGCACGGGTGATTACTTTTCAAAAGAGGCTCATTATTAGTCCATAAAATCATATGACAACTTAGACTTTTTTGCAGGAAAAGGAGTCAAAAAGTCTCTCAGAATCATTAACAATTCAGTGTTAAGCTAAGATCAACTCTATACAATGGTCATGAACAGATAGCCTTTTATACAACAAGCAACTTTGAAAGAAGCACGAATACTTTGAAATGCTCTCAAAACATTCACATATTTCAGCTTGGCACTGAATTCCACAGAATAAGGGTTATATTTCCTTAGGTATCATACCCAGATTAATTCTTCCTAGATCTAGATTTATGACAAAGTGACTGTTTGAAGAGATAAGTTACCTGAACTATGGTTACTGAGGAATAGGCACTCTTTATTAAAATAAACACCTTTCCAAAGGATTCAGAAGTACAAGGAATGTACAGATATGCATAGATTGTTTCCAAATAATGCCTCAAGACAAAATGAGTCAGTACTCTAGGGATCACCATGCACAAACACTCTGGGTTTAAAATTTAGATTAATTTTTAACATAGCCTCCAAAAATTACTTTTGTGCTAAAGACAGTCAATTTAAAATAATGTGCAAATGTCAGCTACAATACTGTGAAGAAACCAAGTGAAACAGGAATTAGAATGGTGTATAAAAATACAAGATATTACGGCTCTAAAATGAAGTATTTAAATAGATATTTAATCAGGGCAGTTAACCAGTAATGACACCAATTAATCAAGAAGTGGAAGCGCATTCACCTTGCAACCCCTCCCCCCACACCAAACCCATTACATTTTGAAAGAGATTGATTGTGTTTATTAAAAAAGTCAACAGTGTAATTTAATTATTATAAGACAATGTCAAACAGATTGTGAATTCTGTGAGCACCAGAACTATGGCCCTTTCTCAGACAAAAGTCTTGTATAGTTTATAGACATTTTACTGTATCAGGAGTACAGGATTAGGCCCTACATGAAAAGTAGGAGCTGAACATTAGGGCAGAAAGAGATAGAAAAACAATAATTTTTTCCCCACAAGGAAAATAGAAAATTTTTGGTCTTAAATTGTCTTTTTCAAGTAGTCAAAAAAAAAATGCCACACAAAACTTAAACTTCTGTACTTGCCCAGACAGTTCTCATCCTGAGACCCATTTTAATACAGATAATCAAAAGAGATTTTACAACAAAGCAAGAACAACTTTTCTAAGCCAAATATGCTATGAGATGGAGAAAGCTATAACTAAAAAAAAGACGTCTATTAATGCATCAGTTAAGAAAATAGACATACCTATAAAAATATAGTAGTACAGAGTGCCTCTGACAGAAAACATGAAGCTATGTTAGTGGTAAGCATAATTTTTANCATCA
The DNA here is from genome assembly GCA_013397555.1 of Urocynchramus pylzowi. Lineage (NCBI taxonomy): Eukaryota > Metazoa > Chordata > Aves > Passeriformes > Fringillidae > Urocynchramus > Urocynchramus pylzowi. The sequence goes on along the minus strand of VZRH01005337.1, from coordinate 425,695 downwards.
GTTAAGAAAATAGACATACCTATAAAAATATAGTAGTACAGAGTGCCTCTGACATAAAACATGAAGCTATGTAAGTGGTAAGAATAATTTTTAAATTCCAGTTTACCATTCCAGTTTGACATTTGATAATCCTTTTTCTCCTCTATACAAGTTAATTAAATCAGGACTATGCATTTATTTGCTCATATATTTCTTTGTCACAAAAAAAACTGTGATGACTGCTTAGTTCCTTCTGCAGTGTTTAAAGTTTTTTTACAGCCACTCACAGTGTATTCCTGTGACACCAAAAAGAATAAGACTCATGCAGGATTCTGATAGATAGAAGTATTCAGGACCAAATATGAAAGAGAAAATACAGTCATATAACATGAACTTGACATACTGGTATGAGAATAAGAAAATCAGAATTCAAAAGAATGACTGAATTATCCTCTTCTCTCTTTAGAAACTTTTTAATGTTTTATAGCTTGTAGAATTACAGTCATAGAGACACCTGATTAGAAATGCTTTTAGAAAGAGGAAGCAGGTAAGCAATTGATATTTGCAGCAGAAGTGAAGACCTGCATGCTTCATGAGACGATCATTGGCTTGAATCAAAACTGTATTTAGCACCTCAAAAAATCCCAGTAATTTCCTCCTTGGTCTGTATGGCTAAACAATTACTGAGGAAGAAAACCAAAGGTCTGATTGTGTCCTGGGGTGCATCACACACAGCATCGCCAGCCAGGCAAGGGAGGGGATTGTCCCACTCTGCCCTGTACTGATGTGTCTTCACCTCAAGTTCTGTGTGCAGTTCTGTGTGACACAATGTAAGAAGGACAGCAAAGTGTGTCCATAGGAGGACAAAAAAAAAAAACAAAACGTGAAAGACCTCTAGGGCAAAAGTTATGATGATCAGCTGGTTTGTTCATCTTGGAGAAGAAAAGGCCGAAGGATGAACTTACCACAGCCTATGACTTTCTGTTAGAAGTGCAGCAGAGCAGGAGGTGCTCAGCTCCTCTCTGGTGATCAGGGATAGGACACAAGGAGATGGAATGAAGCTACATCAGGGAAAGTTCAAAACGGACATGAGGAAAAGGTTTTTCTTTGAGAGGGTGATTGGCCTCTTGAACAGGCTTCTCAGGGAAGTGCTCATGGCACCAAATCTGTCAGATGTCAAGGAACCCCTGGATGATGATATTATTCATATGACTTAATTTTAGGTAGTCCTGCCAGGAGAAGGGAGTTGGTTACAATGATTCTCATGGGTCCCTTCCACCTTGATATGTTCTATGATTCTACAGCTTGATTCTGGATTCTAATTTTCCTATTCCACCTAGCTGAACAAGTGCTATTGCACACCACAAAACAAACTGATAATTTGTTTTGATAATAATTGATAATCATCTTTTTAACTTGATAATTAAGGATGCAGAAGGAGCCCTTTGAATACAGTCTGACATACAGTAAGCTCTAAAAACTGCCTCAGAAAATATTTAGGAGAGACTGAGCAGGCTGAAAGGCTCTTTCAACCCTTTAAACAACTGGACTGCAGCTAAATCTAAGATCATTTGAAGTCTAATAGCTCTTGGCAAGTAGTTTGACATATTCTTCAGCAATTACAGTAATTTAATTGTAGTTATCTTATAGTATTAAAGTGTACTAGGCAATTTCCTGTAATAAGCTTGATTAAGATACCTCTCAAACATCTACTGTCGATTGTAAGTCTGCTTCAGAAGGTGAATCATGCCCCATAGAACCTGTTTCTTTTCATTGTCTGTAAAGAGTGTCCAGATGGTCAGCTCAGAGGTAAAATACTACTTTGTTCAGAGATACATTTGGCCAGTTGAAGATTATTCTTCGTGTCTACAATACTTGCTTGTACAAGAATGGATCTCAGACCTTGAACTAATACTTTGCTTTTTTTCTATGTAAGAAAATCAGTGTTACACTTTGTTATGATTTCCTTAAGTAGGAACTCCTCTATTTACAAACACACCACTTCAAGCCTCAGAATCATAAGGTAAAAAAGTAGTTTTAAACCCCAAAGAAGCACAAATTTGGGGTGTGAGTCCAACTTCAAGGGATGGTGATTCCACCACTTTCCTGGCATGTCTCTTCCAATGGTTTAGAACACCTCCTGTAAAGAATTTTTTCTAATATCTAATATAAAATTTCCCTGGTGAACCTGATGCCATTTTCTCTCATCCTTTCCCTTGCTACTTGGGAAAAGAGATTGATACCCACCTCACTACAACTCTTTTCAGGAGACCTATGAAGTCTCCCCTCAGGCGTCTTTCTTCTAGGCTAAAAACTCCCATCTTCGTCATTGCACCTCATAAGACTTGTGCTGTAGCCCTTTCACCTGATTTGTTGCTCTTCTCTGGATTCCCTCCAGCACCTCAATGTGTTTCTTATAGTGACAGGTGCAAAACCAAACCCAGTACCTGAGATGTGGAAAGTCAGTTTCTAACTGCTTTAATTATCAGCTGAACCACAGCAAAGTTCCAGTCTCGACAATACCAAGGATAATATTTCTCTTTACAAAAGCATCTATGAAGAAATAAATAAAAACAAGTTTCTGTATCTTCTTACAAATCCCTATCTCTGCCTATCAAACACAGTTATCAGCTAGAGTCTCTATAGTAAGCAGAATCTCTTTGTTGAGATCATCCTTGAATTTGAAAATGAAGTAAATTCAATTGAAACAAAGCACTCAGAATGCTTTTTAGCTTTCTGAGTAGCAAATCATTAGACAACCTTATTTAGAAATGCCCAGGCTCTTTGTTGTTAAGGTCCTATGATCTTAAGGTGCTCTTTTTTCATTGACTTAGACAAAGTGAAAAAGATGTATATCGAACTCTTGAAAAACATTTCCTGTATTAAAACAGCCATGAGTACAGGAAGCAGATTTTTTTAAAGATTCTCTCAGTTTTTAATATCCTTGAGATTGAGGTGAAACTTGACCTTGTCAACGGTCAGTTTCCTGTCCATCAACACATGAAGTCACATGGATATTCCTGAAATAGTATTTCTTGTGTTTCTCCTACTGTTACCCATTCTATCAGTTTTCTAAGTGTTCTGGTTTTGTTTCACATTTTCTTTCCAGAGGGATAGTCCTTTGACAAAAGTGTTGATATCCTTAATAGGTGGAATGATGATAAAGGAGGGAGGCAAAGGCTGGGTTTGGTCCCTATACCATTTGTACTTTACATTCATGATGACAAAGGCTGAACCACTGAAAATCTAGAAACACAAACGCTTGCCATTAGAGCTATTGTAGCATATTAGGAAAAGTGACAGGAAATAATTGGTAGGCACTTATAAGCAGCAGTTCAAGAACTGATATGGTCCATAAGTGCCCATGACAAGTGGCATTGATCTAGTTAGCAATGCTAGTTGCTTTCTTTGGATGTTTAACAGATATGTAACAATTTTTCTCTGATAATGTTTCAGTCTTCTCTGGAAATAAAATTATGATCTGTTATAATAACCCTGAAATCCTTGTGGCTCATCTGCTCCAGGATTATTTTGTTCTGGCACGAAAGTGACAGAAAATCAAGAAAGAAATAAACAAACAAACAAAACATTTCAACACAACAAACTAATCCTTTTTTTTTTCTTTCAGTTAGTAAAGGTGGGCCATCAGCTCTTCTGGCATTGGTGCAAATTTGGTCTACCAAGGCTTTGGCAGCCTAGACTACGTGTTATTTGTGCAAATTGTAAGAGCTAGACTGAGACCTCTTTAGTTTCCTACAAAATTAAGGAAAATAATCTTTTACAAATCACCTACTTTATTATCTAAAATTAATTTACTTCTTGCATAGCTATATTAGCAAGATTTTTATCTATTACTTGAGTTTTTAAACTGATTGTTTATAGCATGTTTGCATCATGGATAAAACTATGGATTACAAAAGAGCTGTGACAAGATATTTGAAAAAGAAGCACAAAGAAATTAACTTTAAGGCAAGCAAGACATGTTTTTCCTCTGAGAAATGCTTTGCTTTACTATAGATCAGCCACACATTTCATTGAAGTGTATTTACTGATGGCATGTGAAGAAGACACACCATAGCTTTGATTGTCTAGCTGTCTTTATGAATCTTATATAGACATTTGCAATGGGAATAGGGGAAGAAATTCCCTAACTACATTCATCCAGTGGGTTTACACAAGATCCATAAGGACATTTTCTGCTTTTTACCCCATTCACTTCATAATTATTGCCAGTATTATAGTTTCTTTCATGTTCGTTCTTACTGAGCACTGCTATTTTCAAAAAGCTTCAGGATCTTCAATGTAGTAGTAATATGAACTGTCTTTCTTACACTTATTATTGAAAAAATGGCTTTTCTAGTCATTCTCCCCCTTTTACAATGTGAGCAAAGCTTAGACTAGGTTCGTGCAACAGATGTTTCAGCTCCTTTATAGTGCCAGGTAACACAAAATCTCTGTGCACAAATATGTCAAACGTTGTATTTTCAATAATATAATGGGAAAAAAAAAGAACAAAGAGTCTCCAGTGAACTTGTGTAGGCATAAGCCAATTTTCAGAAGTGCTAGTCCTAAGAATTGCAGTTTGACAGACCTACTTATCTGAATGAAGTAAATATTTGTTTATCAAAGATGAATTGTGAATGTATGATTCCTGACAATGGATGTGATACAGTTCAAAAACAATTTCCCGCAGGTCTTTTTCACTGCATTCAGACTAATAAGCTTCTTCACAGAAGTGTTTCTTTCTACCTGTGGCAGTAGAAAAGAAGATGGTAAAAATAGAGCTTGCACAGTATATGGAAAGTACTATTTGTGACTACATTACAAAACCATCTTTAGTTCACCTGTTTATGACACAGATACATGAGCTTTGAAAGATATTACTGAAGTCAATTAATTTAAAACAATTTTAATTAAAATTTGATTGGTTATGGTAGACAAGTGGAAAGTCAATTTTTCATCTCCCCGATTTTTCCTCAGAGACTACAGCAATTCTGCTATATATCATTATAACTTTGAACACCACTGCTGTTTGATAAGATCAAACAGAATGATACAGGATAAAACAGAATACTCTGAGATGCAATGTGTCTCAATAAACCAGCAAATTTTTTTATACAATTTTCAAATTATCTTAAAAGTGAATGGGAAAACTATCAACCAGTGCTTCAAGTGTTTTTTTACAGCATTGACATATTATTCAATGCAGTCAACTTTTTGGTTTTTTTGTGTATGGACCAAAAAATTGAATGCTAAATATTTTTTCTAAGATTCCATAGAACTATTGAAGTAGCTTTTACCTTAGCAGATAAGGGGTTTTTAAGGGACTACCTGAATTTAAAGCATGAAAGCTACTTTGATGATAGTTTAAACCAATAATTGGTACTGAGACAATTTTTGAGGTTCATCTCACCAAATATAGGACAATTAACTAATTGGCCTACCTCTCTGTAGTGACTTTCTTTAGAGTCCTGGACCTTTTGCATTCTTCTGAATGTCAAGGAGAAAGTACCTGACCATCTTAGTGTGACATCAGGGCTGGCACTGCTTGGAGCAGGCTGGGCTGGAGAACCCCTGAGGTTCTTCTAAACTGAACAACTCCATGATTCTGATTAAAGAAAGGTAATCCAAACCACGTTAGGTGAGGTTCCTTTCTACACATTTGTGTTTATTATGTTTCTGTTTAGATTTTTCACCCTGCAGATGGTCCTGTTGCAGTGCAGCCACATGAACATCAGTGTGAAAGGTGTTCAGGTCCTTTTAAAGTTGGTGTCATTGCAGCATTGCACCAATGTGTATACTGGAAACAAACACTGAGAGTAGAACGGGAGGGGTTGGGGTGAAACAGCCATAAAATTATCATATAATGGGACCATATTGAAAATTATTATAAGCAGAGGCTTTGAGTGCTTTTTTCTCATCTACATATTGCACAGTTGTAATTGCCCTTAACTTGGAAAAGTTTTGTTCCTTGGATTCCGAAAACAAGGTAAATATCCAAGAGATTGTTTATGAATTAATCAGAAACACCTAAAAAATATGCAGTTCAATGCTTAGTGATATGATAATCTGGTTTTGAAAAATGTGCAGCTATTTTGATGCTACCTACAAACATGTATCACTCTGGTTCTCAGAAGACACATTAAAATCTTATAATGTCTGTTTAAATGAATGCCTGTGTACAAAACAGTGTGGTGCACCATATGACAAATTTTTTCCCTGCTAGGCAATAATTCATTGTGTCTATTTGTTTTAAACAACTACCTCTGAAGGAAATGAGTGATAAACAATTTATGTGAAAGGGACCTGATAGCTATCATAGTCCTCGGGAAAATATGCTTTAATCACAGGTTTGTTTAACAGTTGCAGTTTATAAGTTCATAAAATGAAAGCAAAGTATTCTAAAACAAAATAAAATGCTGTTATACAAACTCATGATTCTTAAATTCTTCCACTGTGATTCATATTCACATTTAGTTAACTTTCAAATATTACAATGTGATACCAGATTTTAACTGGTTTAGTCCCACATAATTTTTTCTCTTTTTCAAAAGGTTTTTAACATGTAAAATAACATCATGTTTTTTCTTCAACGTATTACTCATTATTTGTAATAACTCAGCCATTGTTAGTTTCCAGGTACAGAGGCTGTTTATGTTAACAACTTACATCATGTACTTTATATTACTAAAAACTATGACTTTATATTAGTAATAATTATTACTGCCATATTAAGCATTAAAGTGTGTTTCCCATGTCTATGGCCACCTTTCTGTTTTAGTAAAACAGAAACACTGAAATAAAGATAAACTATGTCACAGGCACTCTAAAGAAGTTTGAAGCATAGGAGAGGACCTTCCACAAAGCTGCTTGAAGCAATATGGATTGGAGGTTCACTATGGTTAATGATAAAGGAATATTCAGAAAATTCCAAGATTTCTATTTCTTGGCATTTGAAAATTCTCCAACTTTATCCCCAAAATTACAGCATAAGTTTAGGAGAAAAAGCTTTTTTTCTCCATCTACTCAGAGAACTACACATTCAAACTGTGCCAGAGAGAAACATAACAAATCTCTGGGTTTTTCCATTTCCCCCAAAACCTATCTCACACACAGCTGTTTTCCCAATTGTCACAGTCAGACTCTCAGATTGCTTCTCACTCGATCCTCCCTTGATAGAGCAGACACTTAAAATCTGTCTTCTTGCCATAAGACTGAGAAGAAAAAAACTCATACTTTTTTCTTTGAATGGATGATGGAGAGAAGTTACTTACAAAGAAAGTAATGAAAATATCTCAGAAATAAAGAGACTTAAAATACTAGCTAATACTTAACCAATATCAGTCGTGGCACAAACCACAAATGCGATCAGTGCCATAAATCATTACAACACATTTATCTGTACTTAATTTTTATGGCTGACTGCATTGATAATAGTTTGTGTGATTAGCTGGAATTCTGGATGCTGGTGAAAACAGAACTGTTCATAGAAGGCTATCCGTCCATTGAGCAGGTTGTAAGTAACCTGCTTTCTGAAACTCCTGTTCCCCACTTCCTCCAGATTTTTAAACAAATAAACAAATAAATCCTGTCTCTGAATTTTATACTGTCACACACAGGACTATCAAGAGGACGAGACAGAGCAGGGAAAGACTGTAGTGAAAATTTTACAGGTGTTACAGAAGTGAGAGTCTATCATGCCACTTCATTTAAGCTCCATTTATGCTCAAAGTACTTACCAAGAAACTAAAAGTGAACAAGCCCTGCAGGGCCCATTCAAAAGCATTAGCAATAAACCAGCCCCCACTGTGTCACTTAAAAGTTACATGTTCTAATTTCATGTGGGAGTTATCTGCAAAGTTTGTCTCTACTATGATTATATCAGCCTGATTTTATTCCCCTTGTCATACAAAGTCTCAATTTTTTTCATGCATAATTGGCACACATCGTGGGTCTGTCTCTAATCTGCACAATTATCTACCTACACCGATTTTCAATTAAAGGATCACACCACACATGGCAATAGCATATTCTTGAAAGGCCACAGTCTCTATAAGTAAGCTAAGAGTTTTGCTATCAGAAAAAGGCTATGCACTGGTTTTTACCTGACATTTTGCCTTTGGTGTAGCTCAGCATGTACAAGAAATATGAAAAGCAATCCTCAGTCTCTTTCACTGACAAATATTTAACAGAACAGCAGGGGCTGAAAGTGTTGGTGGCCTTGGCTCTGAATTGAAATGTCAGTAGTAGCACTATAATACAGCATCTATCTGTTCACACACTTCAGAGAATGAAATCCAAGTGCTAGCCTTATAGCAAGACACTTTAACATTTACCAGTGCACACACATGGACACAGCAAAGAAACAAACGGCACAAAAATGTTTGAATTATTGCAAGAGGCTTTGTGATATATTATGAGCTACATTTTCAAAGGTCAAAAATCTCTGAGTACTGAATATGGAATTACAGACCATACAGTACTACAAGTTAGCCAATTAAAGTGTTTTTAATAATACATTATTTTGTCCTTCCACAGATGAAGTCTATATTCTAGAAAGTCAGTTATTGTATTTTGGAGGAAAAAGATAATGAATGCTGCTTAATTTTTCTTCAGGAAAAAAAGCTGCTAAATTTTTGTCTAGCAAAAAGAAGTCATTCCAAACAAGCAGACATTAGTTCAGTGCCATCTTGGTTTTGGCTTGTGTCTTCATCTTGAAGACAAATCACATTTTTCTCTGACATCCAGCTCAAGAGTTAATTTATTTTGATGTCACTTAACTAAAAAGACCAAGAAAACAGTGTCTTGCCTGCAATCAAGCCCATCAAAGTTCAGTCTATGAACAGATTCTTTATGAATCCTCAGGGAAGATTGTCTGGAAGCCCATCTATTTAGTCATTTGGATAATAACAGAGACATAAGCACTGTCTCCTATGCTCTTGCCTCTGTTTTAACAACTCATTTACATGGTAATTTGCTTGCCTAATCCACTCTTGTGTACATGCAATCATTAACTTCCTAGATTTTGATTTTCACTAAAGAAAACCCTTATGTAGTTTCAGTTTCCCTGTATATTCTTCTCACAGTCATGTGCTTTGCAGCTTACTACTGTTTCTGTTGTCCAGTGTATCATCCTTTTTCACCTTTCATCTGAGTTTTAATGTTTTATTTGCTTCACATCACCTGTAAAAATCTCTTCCTCCTTCTTTCTGGGTAATCTGAGTAAAAAAACACATGCCTTTAAAATTTTTTTTTTTCATTTTATCTACTGTGGTATATTATTTCATTAATTACGTACTCATACCTTAACTAGGTCTGAATACTTCTAGACCTCAGAAAGTTAAAGGGACTCTTGGTTATAACTAACATACTACTCATGTACAGATTGGACTACTGGGTGAAAAAAAATTTAGGTTCCTACTGTCTTGTCTCTGTTTGGTTTACTTGCTATGAAGATATGAGTTAATCCTGCCATGACCAACCTTGTACACACTTCTTTATTTAGCTGTGATGTCGTGATCTTTTAATAAATTTGCTTATTTCCTCTGCCTACTCCCTCACATTTTCTCACAAAATTTCCTGGTTTTATATTCTCCTACCTATACATTTAGCATGGACTTTCCCTTGGAAAAAGAGAAGCAGTCAAGTAAATTTTACTTTCCCATAATAACCCCTTCACCTATTACCAATGTCAAGGCTTCTCATCTCCCTTTTTAAAGAGATTTTATTTTGTTCATCTGAATTAAAGTAAAAGATTTCAATGCACTGTTAAACAAAGGGCAGATGCTTTGAATAGTCTTCCATTACGAATCTTAGCAGTAAATTCTAATGTATTAATTTAATATCACCCTGTGGCCCAGAGAACAGTCATAGATTATGTAGATAAAATACTCATAGTTATCATGTCATCCTCTGCAGGTTTTTTCTCCCAATTTATTATGCCGTATATATTGTCATATTTCAGCACACAATGAAAAAAGAGTGCGATGAGTTTCTTCTTGTAGAGGCCTTAGCAAAGTAGTTTCTAAACCTCACAGTTAATTCTAGCTGTTCTCCCCTTAAAACTAATATTAAATAATGAAAAGCAATCTAAAGCCAGTTCTTCATCCTAGATGAATGGTGAGTATGTACAAGGTTAGATTCAATTCTGTGCATTCAACATCTAAGTGCCTGGAGGTTGACTATACACTAATTATCTGTGCATCTATCACAGTCAAAGGGCACCTGGGGATCTATTCAATTTCTTTAATAGAGGCATACTGTGTAATTTGCCATGCTTGACTGTCACCACAGCTTCTTTTCATATCTGAGGTCTGGCACTGTAACACAGTATCCAGGCTCATTGGCTCAAAGGAGCCCAAAGACTCCATGTTCAGGTGACCTACTTTAGGGATGAAGGAGTAGCTCTCTGAATTGTGCTGTGCACACCTGTTAATATTTTCTTAGGTTCCACCAAAAAAAAAAAAAAAAAGCCCCAGCTTCATAGGAAGAGGGGGAATGGATAAGGAAAGCAGGATGTGATGGACATGACAGCAGAGATATGGCACACTCCTCTAGAAAAGGAGCAGGGTCCAGGTAAGATATCCTAGGGCACATCAAATGGCACATTCAGGAAACTAAAGCCCACCTTATATTGCTGATCTTTATCAACTACAGCAGAGTGGGGTGGGGTGGGCTGACCCTGGCCATCAGCTTGCTCAGTCCTCTTGTCCCAAGCAGGATGGGGAAGAGAATCAGAAGAGCAAAAGCAAGAAAAACTAGTGGATTGACATAGAAATAGTTTGAAGGAAGGAAGGAAGGAAGGAAGGATGGATTATGGCTAGATTGACAGATGATACCCAAGTATTCATTTCTCCTGACAAAAAAACAAAAATTGGAATTAAAAAGAGGAAAATCTATTTTTATTCCTTTTTGCTCTAATACCTTGAGCCAAAGTACCTTGAGTACTAGATTCAGAAAGGAGCACTGTTAAAAAGACCTGTTATAAAAAAAAAAAAACAAAAACATCATGAGAATGAAAAATGTTAAAGAAACAAACAGTTTATCTAGCAACGTCTATGCCCTTGTCTCATTGTGCTTTTTTTCACTCTGGACATGGGATTTTCATGACAATACTCCAAGTTATCTTGCTTTTTTTGTCTGGTTAAAGATGAATGACAAGAGCTTTCTGGGCAAATCTATGCTGCTCTATGTCAACGGGGGATGAGAGGAAAAAATCAACACACACTTTGCAGAGTTTGAGATATTCTAGAGGATTTAAAACCTGAGCAAGAATAATGGGGGAAGGAAAAGTCATTATTTATGTAACTGAGTGATAGGTGAACACATTTACAGCTTTCTTTATCTTTAGAAAACCTTGTATGTTTCTTATATTTGATAGGACTTACTTCAGATAAATGTAGCTGTCAAAAAAGTAAGTGATTATGCTAGCATTTTCCTTAGGTTCCTGGTAGATACAGTGGGAAGAGTAGATGTTTCCAACTGAAGGAGACTATTCTTAACTCAGCAGGATCCCAGTGTAAACAACTCTGTCTGTAGTATATGCTTGCCTACATAATTCACACAATTACTGCTGTCAGAGCAAAGCTCACATCTCTGTCCCTTCTATGTGCCATTTACATTTAATTCCTCAGTAAGCACTCCCTCAAAACCCAGGAATTATTTTAAAATAAATATTCTTTATTCTTTGCTTTTAAATGTCATGGTTTTGTACACTAATTTCCTGGTGAAGGTTGCAATGTGGTTCCAGCTCACCATCTATCTCACATCTTAGTTTTGTGACCAAGCTCTTGGATGTGCATCTATAACAAATGTGATGAACAATCACTTGACAAAATTATCCAGGTTAGTGAACATGACTTTTTTCCAAAGTGTCACTTTGAAATATGATAAATATATATTCAACATAACAACATAACTATTTTTAATAGTGTATTTTAAAAGTGTCTTTATATATGTCAAATTTCTCACTGTCACATAGAGAACTGTGGAGATACAAATATTCTTATATAATGTTAAAAGTACAAAAATCCTACAATTCACATGAGAAGTTGTCCCAAAAATGATGTGCACAAAAAAAAAAAAAAAAACAAAACAATCTCAAAAGTATAAAAAGTATACAAATGCAGCAATGAAGAGGCCAGGGTCATACAGCTTGCTATTTTTTTACATGCCTCAAGAAAATGGCTGTCTATAAATTTTTAAAACTGAGTATAAAACTGTTGTGAAAAGCTGAGAAATTCAAAATCTAAAGGAATCAGACAGTATTGTTATAAGAATCTGTGATACAATATAAATTGCAACTAAATAGAATATTTTTTTAAAGTTTCTGTCTTTGAAAGAACTTTGTAATCAGTTCTTGAATGAAAGATGACTTCATCTTTTCACCTGATGAAGTTGGAAAATCTATATTTTACTCATTACTAGAACTCTAAAGCCAACATTTATTGATAGGTATTAATTTTTTAACATTCACATCTTTTTGCAGAATATAGTTTGCAGGTTCATTTTGACTTCCAGCTGACATGTGGTGGCCAGAATAATTTTTCTATCTGTATGTAACAACATGGTTGCAAACCGATTTTAAATATAATGACTCTTATCTGGGCTTACTTTACCTTCTCCACGATTGACCCCAAACATATTTAGCTGCTGAAATAATAACCTAGTTTAAGCTCATGATTGGTCTTTTTAAATTTTATAAAAAGACAGAAATGCACCTTCGGAGTGTGATTCATCCAATCTGAAGATAAATATCTAAAGTAATTGGGAGGAATAATCACCCTCTGAAAGGGTCTATTTTGTTCCTATGACTGCCAAGCAAACCTATATGATTGTGAAAGGAATGAGATGGTGAAAGCAAGTCTACTGATTGACATCCAAGTGTAAGAGTACAACATAACTCAAGGAAGAACACAGTGAAATAACTGTGCAGAATGGCATTTATGTCCAAATACAACTATCTGCTCTAAAATATTTATTTTAGATAGTTTAGAATATTTAGATTTGCTCTGTAGACAAAGCCACTGGGAGTTGCCATGTCTTACTTATAAGGTGGTGTCTCATGATGTGAAAGTGTTTCATGATGGGAAAGTGCTAAAACTAATGACTGTCTCCAAGTAATTTTGAAATATGGGTATACAAAATCATGCTGCTATGGACTTAACACCAAGGGGATTGCTCTGTCTTCCAGATTGCACAGCTGATATTTAACTGTGACCAGTGACAGGACTGGAGGAAACAGCATGAAGCTGAGTCTAGGGACATTTAGGACGGATATTAGAACAAGAGTCTTCACCCAGAGGGTGGTTGGGTACTGGAACAGGCTCCCCAGGGCAGTGGTCACAGCATCAACCTGACAGAGTTCAAGAAGTGTTTGGACAATGCTTTTGGACACATGGTGTGACTCTTGGGGATGTTCTATGCAGGGCTAAGTGCTGGACTCAATAGTCCTTGTGGGACCCTTCCAGCTCAGATTATTCTATGTTTCTCTGATTCAAAGTACCAAAAAATGTTGGTACAAAATGTTCTTGGCATAGATTAGTTTTCTTCATTAGTTGGTAACTATCCATGCTTTTCTCCTTCGTCTTTGAGGAAAAGTAAGCAGCACCAGTGGTGCAGTACTCTGGCAAACTTCCATCAATTTGGACCTTTGATGCTACCTTTCAGTGACTAAAGGAACATTAAATTTATTATAATAATTTTAAATAGAACTGTGAAAAATAAATCAGTAATTCCATTTTCTAGAGTAAAACAGGTCTAGGTCGAGGTGCAGGTGTAGGCAGAAGTGTAAACATGTAAGGCTTTTCATTGCATGACTCATATTTAAGTACTTTTTCACTCACATACATGCACTCACTGTCAAGTCCCAATTTAACAGTATTTTGAACTGTGACCTGAACATTAAGAGGTGCTCCATGTGAATACTCTGTGTACTAGATAATTTAAGACAATGATTGTCATTAAAGCACCTTTCATCACCACTCAGTCTCTAAAAAATTTTAACTAATTTTCTTTTGATTCTTCAGAGCACAGCTAAGAAAACCAAAACTGAAAAACCCCAAAATAAAAAATGTCCAATAAGTTAACATAAGCAAGACTCATTCTTTATTTAAATCACATTAGCTAATCTCATTTCTTCAAATAGCCAGCTGAGTGTAATGCAAAAAGAAATTTCAAAATTGTATACGTTTATATAAAGTGAGTTTTTTATTAATGGAAAGTAGTTTTAGTTAATGAAAGATATATTAACTCTTTATAATTCCTGTCAGTAGAACAAAACATCAAGAGTAAACAGTGCAGCAATTAAATATTAGCCTAGTTAGGACTTATGTATGAGAAACACTGTTAAAGAAAAATTCGAGATCTAAGAGAAAGGCATAACTATAATGAGTATGTGCAGTGCTTGAGCAGTTACATCATTAATTGTTTATAACTAAAGCAGCCATGTTGTGTCAATAACAAATAAAACATCAACAGCACTTCTAAGGAAATGCCTGTAAATTAAGGTTTATGGATTAATGTGTATCCATGGTGCTTCACTGTCAGGGAAGTACCCAGCTTATCGCACAGCAGATCCACCAGAGAAACGGTAGAGAAAAAGACTTCTATTTGAAAAAAGAAAAAAAAAAAAAGAAACAAAAACAAAACCTATTGCAATTTAGTTTGAGAAGGTATGTCTTAAGTAAATCTCACAGCAGCGGTAACTCATTTTCCTGCAACAGTTTCATGTGATCTTTTGAGCTTCATCAACAATTATCAATTTCTTACCCCCTGTGGCTCCTGGATGAAGAGGCAGACACATCGATCAAAATGTTACTAAAACATCATTGGCAAGATATGTCTGGATGCTATTTCAACACTTTGCCCTTTTCATCAGATTCAGGAGGACGTGGAAAAAGAAAAGAGTTTCCTACCAGACTATAATTTTTCTGAAATAAACAAATGTATTCTTATTCAATCCTTCATATACAAGCCAAAAAGTAAAGCTGGCAAAAATAAAATCTATTAATTACTTGTAATGTTAAATCTTAGAGGAGTTATACAAGAAAGCAAATAATTTGAGCACTGTTTTGTACTATTTTGTACTTCAAAAAGTTAAGAACTGCAAGGTAGTTTTAAAGATGTGAATTACAGGTGATTAAACAGCAGGGAAAATGTAATGTGACTTTTTCCACCACTGTGACTTCAGTGTTAGAAGCAAAGTAGAAAATATGACACAGCCTTCTGATAATGTCAGACTCTGCAGCCATACAGAGTCCAAATGGAGTCCTCTCATTGCTAGCAGCCTTCAAGACAATTAGACCTGGCTATTGCCCAAATTGTTTTAGCTGTAGCTTAGATTGGTACATACCTGTGGTACAATGTTTTTTGTTAGAATAATTTAGGTATATTTTTATAACAAAAAAATTGTTTAAAAATAGTATTTGTTCTTTGTGCTTATAATACCATGAACTGCTAGAGTAGTATGTCAACAACCCCCATTTACAGCTCAGCATATCTGACTTATGGGATCATACCTCCCATGACACTTTTCCACTTGCATTGCATCTTGTTGTTGAAGGACAGAAAATAAGGTCAATTTCCTGTCCTGTTTTGATAGGGAACTTCCAAATAGATTGGAAGGACTTTTAGTATCCACTGGGAACAAAGCAATAACTACTCCCAGTTGTTTGTTAGTACAATATAAATGCGACAACCACTACCTTGAGGAAAAAAAAAAGGCCTAAAAATACTTGCATCAGAGAATTCATTCCCTGGTTTAGAAAAAAAATGCTTTTAACAGCAGTAAGTTCCAACAAATATATAACTTTCAGGTAATAAACCATGTCCTCGTTATGCTTGTCCTCAGTATACATTTTCTCATTTACCAATATATTTTTTAAAACTACTGTAGATCCCAGATTACCGAAGAACAGAATTTTGAAGTTGTTTCAGGTTTTGTAAATGTTATTTAAAATACACATGGAATCAAAATCCAGTTGTTATAAAATAATAATGCTATTCTTTGGGGTTCCAGTGCTTTCCCAAGAGATAAGGAAACAATTTTTTGTGTCATGATTTTATTATCTTACCTGCTTCTTCTTAATTTCATTCAATTTCTTTTCTCTTTTTTATTATGTAACAGAAAAAAAGTAATAGTCTTTGTATTATGAGCCCAGAACATTAACAGATGCATTCAGAACTCTTTTTACAGCACCTTAAGGATTAGAGAGTGTTTTATTCCTATTTTAAAAACAATTCTTTCAATATCTGGCAGATATTCTGCTGATCAGATTCCAACAAGATGAATAAAAATATTCCCTCTGTTGCAATGACTTACAAGTTTTATCTCCTAACTCAATAAACTGAGAATATATCCTATATGTTACTGAACATCAGTGAGCTGTATGCTATGGAATGTTTTCTCCCAGCTAGTTTTATATTAGCCAGTTTAGAGACACGAAATGTTCAATTTCACCAACCTGTTGATTTTTACTTTATTTAAACTAAACAGCGTACTTGAGAAGTATAACATTGGAAAATTTGGAGATCTATTTTTAAAGGCTAACAGTAACCTACAAGATATATAAGTAAAATGGGAAAGAGGGCTGACATACTAAAATTTTTTTCTATCTGTCTGTCTGTCTGTCTATCCATATTTGTGTTTATCTAAGTCTATATTGAGAGAGATCACTCTACAGTAGGTTCTAAACTTAATCACAGAATACTATTTTAATTTCAAATTTAACCCCCCTTAAATATCTACTTAGGAAGTGATATTTTGTGATTGCCCAATATGCTGAATTAGTTCACAGAATGATGGATTTTTCATGTAGGGACATTTTAGAAATTGAATTGTTTCACTAGACGTCTGCATAGGGCGATTGACTTTTTCAGCATTACCTATGAAACACTTGTTTATTTTCCTGAGAATAGTAGCACCTAAAAAAAAAAAAAAAAATTGGCAATTTTATAAGAGTTTGAAAATCTGGATGCCTTGACTTCAATTTGCAATCAAGTCTTTAAGGCTGATTGCTGGGTTTTTGTCCATTATCCGTTATGCAACAGAAAAAAAAAAAAAAGATAAATTTCAATAAACTCACTAATTTCCTATTTCAGAGAAATTATGTTAGTAAGAATTACATGTTGGTAAGGCCCACCTTAATCCCTGGGGAGGTAATCAAACAACCAGTCCTGGAAAACAGTCTGATAACCTTCTATGATGAAGTTATTGGCAGTTAAATGGGCACAAACTAAAACACAGGATGCTCCCTCTGAACATCAGGAAACACTTTTTCACTGTGGAGGTGATCAATCACTGTCCAGGGATGTTGTGGAGTCTTCATCCCTAGAGATATTCAAAAGCTGTTTGGACATGGTCCTGGACAGTTGATTCTAGGTGGCTATGCTTCAGCAAGGGGATTGGTCCAACTGACCTCCATAGGTCACTTCCAGCTTCAAGCATTTTGTGGCAAAACAGCTTAGTCTAGCAGTGGAAAAAAAAAAATCTGTTTATATTATTTCTCTCTACCCAGCTGATCTCCTTGTTACAGCCAGCCTTATTTCAGTCCATCAAGATTCGTGTCAAGATGTGTGTGTCTAGAACACAGTGTTTGTATCATATAATGCATTTGTAAGTCTTCCTTTCATCAGATCTGTCCATTTTTACAATTAGATTTTGTCAGTAATTAGACAGTTTTCCTAACCCTCCCAGTTAAGAAGAGTTCTGACATCCAGCATATCTGACTAGTTTTTCCTTCTCACTCTTTCACTGTGAGATGAAGGGTGAGGTGATATTCCAGATACCTGAAAGATAGATAACTATTAGCTTTGGGGTTTTTTCAAAGCCCTTTTACTTGACTTCAAGTCAGGATGGAACTGAACTGAAGGAGGCATTCTAGGAGTACACCTAGTGCACTCCAACAGTTAATCAAATAGTAGTAATAATAATAATAATAATAATAATAATAATAATAATAATAATAATAATAATAATAATAATAATAATAATAATAACTAGACTGGCACTAGACTTCATTAAAACCCCTCATATATTTACAATGCTGGTCCTGGAAAACAAGTGTTTCTCTCTACAAACCTCACCAAGCCAGACTACTTGCTCCAATGCAAAGTAGTACTTCAAAAGGGTCAAAAGAGTGGTTGATGTCAGCCACAGAAGAAAGGTTAGATGGCTCATCACTCTCAATCATCTGTGAATAAAAGGGCAGACTATTCATTCATTTTGTAAGAGCTCCTACAGAAACATTTTGTATAATACAGTTCTAGAAATGAAGTTTAAAGTACATTTTCCATTTATATAAATTTACATACTTAACCACTGCTGACCTGGACTGGATTTCATGAAGAGCCCTACAGATAGTGGCAGCATGTTCTCCCATTTCTGGCCTCTTGGATCACCTGAGGAGTCTACTTCTCCTAAACCACAATAGTCCAAAAGATCTTCTAATCCAATTTTAGATGTTCTGTAAATAAATAATCTTTTTTTCCTGTTGGAAACAGATGAGCAAATTATCATGCATCTGCTTATTTTCATATGTGAAATTCTTAACTGTACCTACAACTTGACCGCACACTTAAATTCATCTGTGAAAATATAGTGATGCTATTTACCCAAGAGAACCATTTACTCTAGTCTCCTTAAAATAAACATTACAGGAAGATTCCTGGTGTTTTCCCACTGAGAAACTTAACTAATTTATAACATATGTGGTTTCTATATGATAAGGTACTGTATGCAAGATGGATCAAAACTAAAATAATAATGAATTATTTTACACCTTTGAAAATTTTTGAATGAAAATGAAAATTTTTACACATTGAAGATTCAATGACTGCTCAAATGCAAAAAAATAACTCCATGATTTGTAGAGAAACTGTTTACTTACATGTTTTATTTAAGTGTGTTCAAGTTTTACTATTTGACATTAATGTCATCTGTCAACCTATTCTATGACTATCAATATAGAAATATACTGTTCATTTTCTGGTTTGTTCTAGAAAGATGAGTTTCCTTCGAACTTGCAGTCTGGTGTTACTATGAATTCTGCTTTACTATTTCAGTTTAGAACTAAAAATACATTGAACATTTTTTTCAAGCATTTTGTCTCCTCCTATTTCATCCCTTTGATTCTGCAGCTGGAAGAGGACAACCTTGGTTGCTTATATAGACCAGGGGATGGAGGCTGGAAAGCAGGGCTGTGTAAATGGACATGGAGGTCCTGGTCAGTGGCAAGCTGAACATGAGACAGCAGTGCCCTGACAGCCAGGAGGGCCAACCTTGTCCTGAGGGGCATCAGGCACAGCATGGCCAGCCAGGCAAGGGAGGGGATTGTCCTGCTCTGCTGTGCACTGGGGCAGCCTCACCTCCAGTGCTGGGGGCAGTTTTGGGCACCACAATATAAAAATAAGGCATTAAGCTATAGACAATGTCCAAAGGAGGACAACGAGGATGGTGAAGGGTCTGGAGGGGAAGCCGAATGAGTGGCTGAGGTCACTTGGTCTGTTCAGCCTGGAGAAGAGGAGACTGAGGAAAGACCTCATTGTGGTCTTCAACATCTTCACAAGGGGAAGAGGTAGGGCAGGTAGTGATCTATTCACTCTTATGACCAATGAACTCCAAGGAATGGCCTAAAGCTGTGTCAACAGTGGTTTAGGTTGGATACCAGGAAAAGGTTTTCATCCAGAGAGAAGTTGGGCACTGGAATGGGCTCCCTAGTGAAGTCATCAAAGCAAGAGCCTGTCTGAGTTCAAGAAGCATTTGGATAACACTTTCAGGCACATGGTGAGATTCTTGGGGCTTCTTGCCCCAAGATCAGGAGTTGGACTCAATGATCCCGATTGGTCCCTTCCAAATCAAAAATAAATAAATAAATAAATAAATAAATAAATAAATAAATAAATAATTACTCTGACATTCTTGTACTAAAGTATTGCCCTATTTCAGAAATTAGGTTTATGGATTTCAAAATACAGACTTTATATAGTCATTTTACTACCCTGCCCTTCC
>VZRH01005337.1:361024-405658 GCA_013397555.1 Urocynchramus pylzowi | reverse complement strand
CAAAATATTCTTTCTAGTGGATAACTAAATTGCACATAATACACTTTTCATTTGAAAGCAGATGCCTGTCTAGGAACAGGTAAGTGTAATAAATACTTGATATGTATTCAGCCTACTAGACATTGCTGTTGTTATCTCGTTCCTATTTTCCTCTATAGTCACAACCAACAGAAAAGTAATACATCCTAATATTTGGTAAAAGAAGCATGATTTCAGCACTCTGTTAAATCCTCATCATTGTAAGAAGCTTGCTCATTCCACTGAAAGACAATGCACAACTTTGCAATTTTTCCTTCATGTGCAATAAGAGGATGTGGCACACAGCAAATGCTTTTGCTAAATCTCAAGAGAAGCTCCCAGAATTAGCTCTAAAAAATTTGCAAAAGAATACTACATAAAAAAATCACTCTCAATCTGCTTTTCTTCTTGTAGTTGTTGTAGTCCCTTGAACAAAGACTATTGGCAAAGACAAAATTTCATCTTTATATGAAACTAGCAGAAAAGGTCCACCCACATCTAGCTGTGCATTGTTACCATCTCAGTGATCCTTTTCCCAGACCTTTGAGTAGCCCTGCATACCTGAGATAAATGCCAATTTTCATGTAGCTTAATAATGCAGGTTATAAAATATATTTATTCTCCTTTCACAGGCACTGAAAAGTAATCCATGTGTGTCAATATTTTATATTATATCAAAGAGTGCCCAAAATATCTGACTGCAGGGATTGGTATGGTTTGATCAATTTCCATTACCAAAAAATTCCCCAAACCCAATCCCCAGGAACCTGAAAAAAGGTTTTGGACTGGATTTAGCAGTGGTAATGTACTTCATGCTGATAGGAAGGAAGCCCAGTTGGGAAGGATTCACCAGGGGCTGGCAAAAGTTCTGTTTCCAGTTCCAGAAAGAGGTTAATGGGAGCAGTGAGCTGCACTCTCCTAAAGACTGAGTTGTACTTAGTCTCATGATTAGTCTTAAGAATGTAGGAGTTTCAATGGTTGAACCTGATTATCTTGGAGGTCTTTTACAACCTTGACCATTCTATAGTTGCCGGACCTGTGAGAACTTAGCAGGACACTCAGGAGCATTAAGCATTAAGAGGGCATTAAGCACTGTCAGCCAATGAAATGGGTGTTATTAGTGGACAAATACAATGTGCATGATGACTGCCTAGCAGAGTTTTCAGTGTTGCTTCTACTGGTGGTGCCTGTAACAGGGACACTAAAGAACCAGGGGATCTGCTACAGGACCAAAGATGAAAGAGATAAATAGACCAGATATCTCCCACTCTTCCTTATTGTGTTTAGGATTATTAACAGGAGATTGCTGCAAAGCTTTCCATTGTCTTTGTGGCTACATCCAGCCAGTGATGTTCACCAGGTACTTCCACAATAAAAGAAGATAAATAATTTTTTTCCCTGTACAGTTTCACAATCTCAAAATAAGTATTTTCAATTCAATTCAAAATCACCATTTTAAAAACTAAAATATAGAGTTGATGGGTCCTTTTTAGCCCAAAAGTTTTTGTAAATATTCATTGAGGCATAAGTCAAAAGTCCCTGAGGTTACCACAATAAAAAAGAATGACAGAGCAAAGAGAATTCTTCAGAGCTATACTTTCTTCATGTTTACATGTTTCCCTAGGCATTTTATTTTGGCTATTAGGACAAGCTGTAGAAGTAAAGTAAGAAGTGTAACTTTGCAAGCTATCTCTAATTTTAAAGCTTAGAAAATTACTGATTTCCTGTCTTTTTTGCACTAATTTAACTTATCAACTCTTTCTTGCTGTTTCTTTATAATATATCACATATATTTATCCCTTCTGGAGTTCATCTTAAGATTTTACTGCATTGTTGAGCCTAGTATTATGCTGAAGTATACTGGATATTAATGAGTTATCATCATTCATTCAGACAGAGCTGATATTATTGCAACATCTAAATTTTTTTTTTCCCATTAAAATTCTATGAATCTATGGTTATCCAAAAATGTTAAACTGGGATCATGGTCCTAAACTAATGGCTCTGAACGATTTTAGAGGTTTATACACTAATCTCTTCTTTAACATTCAAATGATACAAAATGCAAAAAAAAAATAGTGGTGAAAACATTAGGTCTTGTAGGGCACAGCTAGAAGTCCTAATTCCCAGCTGCAGAAATGTGTTGTCTCATGAAGCTTTCTCCAGAATGTTGTGAATCTGAACTTCCTGTATGCAAAGAAGCTTGGCTTCAGCAGAAAATGAAGAGGCAGCTCCCATCCACTCCACCCTCACCGAAAGTAGAAGTTTCCAACTGATTTAGGCTCTTGTAAAACTGCTGTATCCACAGCTGCTACACAACATTTGGCAATGTCAGGACCAAATGGCTGCCTTTTCAATGAAAAAGAGAAGAGTCAGGGAACATAGCTATCTGAATATAGGAATGAGTTTCAGAGACTTGCAATTGAAAATTCAGAGCATAAATCCAAGTGAACCGCCTTTTCAAGAAAACTCTCTGCTCTCACTTGTGCATCCATCTCTGTACCATGAGGGCTCTGATGACACTCCTTGGAACTCCATTTTCCCAGTTACAGGCAATATGTTGAATGTAAGATTGAAATTTCATTTAACATTTTTCGCAAACAGCATTTTACATGGACTGTGACATTATGAGAGGAAGGGAATCAGAAAGAGCAGAAAAGGAACTGATGGTCTCATGAAACAGTTCTAGACATGTAGAACCATAGAATTCCATTTGGATTGGAAGGGACCTTAAAGACAGATCATCTAGCTCCAACCCCCTGCCATGGGCAGGGACACCTTTCACTACACCAGATTACTCAGTGCCCTGTCCAGCCTGGCCTTGAACATTTCCAGGGATGGGGGAGATGAAGTGTCCACAACTTGTTTGGAGAACCTGTTCCAGTGTCTCACCATCCTTAAAGAATTTCTTCTGAATATCTAATCTAAACATACCCTCTTTCAGTTTAAAGATGGTTTTGACTTCAAACAGTCTTTGTGCTTATTCATGCTCTAGCAACTCAAGACCTGGATTCTTCTCATTGTTTCTCTGCTGTAATTACTGTAGCAGATATTTTGGTGACCCACTGGGGATCCTCACCTCTTCTGGACTGAAAAGGTTCAGGTTACATCTGTGCTCCCTGGTAATGATTGAAAGTTGCTTTTTGGGACACTTCTGGGGCAGTGAGGTAGATGCCTTCTGGTAGGTGCTTACAGGGTTGGGTGCTGCTAGAAAGTAGAATGAATTTCCATTTGGGTCCCAGTAGGTAGCTGGGACCCAAGCAGAAATTTAGTTATCCAGTGTGTCCATCATGCAGGATTTAAGGGAACCAGGTTTAGTCCTTCCCTCTTCTATTAACAAATAGAAAAAGCATCCCACAACTTCAATTTTTCACTTTAGCTTCAACATTTAAAATGAGTTTTGGCTGGTTTGGGGCTTGGGGTTTATGCGTGTGCATGTGTGAGTGGCAGCCTCTAAGGAAACTAGAGCATTGGCTTCAGGCTAATCTGGCTGCTGATCACATACCATTATTTGGTGAATGACTGGATGAGGAGGCCTTTCCTCTGATTAAAGAGGGATTCATGACAATGTGGTTTCATGTGTGTCAAGGGTCAACATATAAGAAAAAGCTTCTTACAGCACTCAAGCTGTTACTCATTACAAACCTAACCAAATGCTTACGAGAGGGGAAAAATGCATTCAAGTAAAGGGTACATTTCCACATTCTTTTCAATAACCAAACAAACATATGCAACATGGTTTAATGGTAATGTGGAGGAAATTCTAAAGGAGGAAAATTAGCTAGAAAAACAACATATACAAAATTTGCCTGTCTTCCTGAAAGCAGGTCTACAGAGATTAAGGCAAACCAAATGTGCCATATTACAGACCAAATAATTAGTAAATGCTCATATTTAAGTATTTGGATATTCAGTTTATGTATTTGGTTTTTTTGATCTTTGATAGCACTTCTTCCATTAAAAAAATGAACCTGCTAAATTCTTGACTGTATTAGAAGGTCTTCAAAGCTCTCTTCCTTATAGCAGTTTGGAGAGGGAAAATAGTACCATGAGATATCAGCCTTCCCTCATACCTGGAAGGAATTGCTTTGACTCTCAGCAAGAAAAACTCTAAATTACTCTGTCCATAATCCAGGTGTAATCAAGTTCATTTACTCTATGAAGCCTCACCTTGGAAAAATACTTTTCTGATGAAGAGTATAGCTAATTACATTGGAATTAATGCTTAATATTTCTACCTACTAAAGAATTATAACTCAAATTGAAGTGAGAAAATTTGCCAGATTAAGTAAAATAAACCTGGTGTGGTTCTCTGGGCTGGATGAAAGAATATTGACGGGCAGCAAGGGTCACTTTTTATACATGGTAATTCATCTTAGAAAGGGTAATCCCTAACATCCCATTTTTAAAATAGATATGTTCTGAACATATGAAAGTCATTATTTTAGGGCTAAACAAGCACTATAGATTTATATGTGCTTCTGAGATTTCAAAAACATGGAAATAATTGTTTAATAGCTATATTCAGGACACTGATAATTGCTATGACATCTATAAAAATGTGGACAGAAGAGTACATGAAAAGAGAAACTCATTTGTTTACAATGGCAATTCTGGAGTACCATTAATGGTTATATTGCAGTTTCATCTGAGGAAATGAGGTCTTTGATTTATTTAGTATGTATTTGGTGTTAATTCACATGGGAACTGCATCTCGTGCAAAGGAAATTGCAACATAAGAAGTTTGGACATACTTTTCCCGGCATTTAATGTGCTATTTCATTATTTGGAACACAAAATAAAAGTCAATTAGACACACAAAAAGGAGGAAGGGCTTTGAGAAGAAATATTTATCAGCCATTTAGATGTCAAGCTGAAAATACTTAGAGTTCAGACTGAATGGGAATTTATGTTCAAAAATATTTTAACATCATATATTGAGGAAACCCTATACTTGAACTTCTATGTGTTTCCTTTATACAAACATTTATAGAAAGGAAAATAAAGCTGTTTATAAATGCATCACTATGACAGATTTTAACATTTTACTTTGGATTCCCTTTAAACTGGTTTATTTGTACAAACATTATTTAGCTCAGTATGCTCTGTTTATCTCATATAAACACACCTTTTTTTTTTTCTTTGTGTTAGATATTTTCTGTCTTTAAGCTAACAAATGAGAAATGTTCTTTTCTTCCTTGTTCTTCCACAACTGTTCAGTATGAAGTTTCTATTTCATCAATGTCCAAAATCTAAGGAGTTTTGGTTGAATTTCTGGGACATCATTACAAACTTTTTTTTGCTCTTTCTAGCAAGGTAAATTTATCGGCAAGTAGAAGCAAACAGGTTATGAAAGTCATACCTTGCTAAATTAAGGGTTCTGATAAGGAAAGAAAACTATTGTAGGGTTTAACAGGTTAAAACAATGGTTAAAAATACTGTCTCAATATAAGAAGAGAATGAAGACAGTTGAGCTCCTACATTTTTCAAAGTTAGAACAAGTATTGAAGAAAGACCCCATAAACTGTAGTAAGGCCATATATGAGAATATACAATATACAGGAATGAAAAAAAAATACATCAATTTGCAATGTGGTATCACAGCATTTGGTTATATTGTGTGAAGTATTAAAACCTAGACAGAAGGAATTGATTGATCAAGGGGAAATTGAACCACTACCAAATTTTATCTGCTAAGTGAAAGATGGCCATGTGTCTTCCCTCTCTTACTTTTGCAGTCTAAATGCACATAGAGGGAATCAGAAACTAGGTTTAAACCACTCAAAATAAGACATAATAACCCAATCTTTTTCAATATATTTTTCATGTGCTGAAAAACTACGAAGTTTGGTGAGCAAAGCTCACAGGAAAAAGTCTGCCTAATTAAATTGCTGTAAACCATTCATTATTACTGCAGTAACTAAGAAAAATTAACTCCAAATGTAAAAGTATTAAGAAGTTATTAAATCATGTCCCTTCACACTTAATAAGCTATAAGAATGACATGAAAATCGAGGTTTTATAGAAACATTTGCAACTTCAACTCTTGGTAGTAGTGCACTGCTATTTCTTACAGAAAACCAGACAGTGGTCAGTATAAGCATTGCAATAATGAACTGGCTGGGAATACCTGGGAAACTTACTTCTAGTTGGAAAATGCCGTGTTTCTTAGTCCTGGGAGCAAAGTCTACTTAAAACTACTGAAAACAGAATAGGAAGGGCAAAAGAGTGAGGCTAGCACACTCTCCTGAGAGTTGGAAGAGGCAGCTTTTGGACTTTTGGTATCACATCTCCAGCACCTGCCAAGCAAACAAGCGTGCTTCCAGTACCTTTTGTCTCACCTACTCTTCTGAGGCAGTTTTAAAATAAAATATTACTCTTCTCCTCTGCAAAGGCTCAAATGCTTACACTCAGGCAAGAAGTAAGGGTTATATATTATCTGCTGAATCAGGTCCCTGGAGAGACACTGCAAACACTCCTGTCACCGTCCTCACAATTTCTAATAAACTCATTTCTACAGCTCACTGCTCTACGTTGGATATTGTTAATGTTATTCTAACAACTTCCAAAGGCACAGGCAACTCTGCAGCTGCTGCACCCTTCTAGTTTGCATGTGGGAGTGAAAGCAACCTTCCACTGTTTGACCTTGGTGCAGAGTAGGCACATACCATTGAAAAACAGAGATGTGAGGCCCAGATATAGAGTGAATGATTCTTGCTAAGGCAATTGCTGGTGGCTATTCCCCTGAAGTTCCTGTGGTGGTGATAATGCATTACTAAACTGTGGGAAGTTCCTGCTTGGTTAAAACACAGGGATTTAAAACTACTTATTAAAGAAAATTCTTAAGACTAACTACTCTAGAGCATAAGAAATTAAAGAAAGATCTAAACAGTCTTAAGCCAAGGTATTATTATTAAACCAAGGAAGTTATGAACAAAAAAGGTTTTACCTTACATAATTCTATAGCAAGAGAACAAGTTTTATTTGAAAACTTTGTTTTCTCTTGCAACACACTTTTCAATAATCTTTTCATCCACTGGGCAGTATCAGTTGACCATTAACAAGCATTTTATGATAAACAGCTGCAAATGAAAACTAACCTGGATTTGAAACCAGAGAAGTGGAATTACTGCATTCAGTCTGCAGAAAATAGAAATCAATATTGCCATGTATTCCATGGAAAGATGTTAAGACAACATATAATTTTTTATCTAAATCCAGTACATGAACACAAACAGCTCAACTCCTCTCAGCAAGGACAAAGCAGATATTTCACCCTTCTCAAACCATTTTACTTATGCTTGCATATGTCCTGCAACACTGATTATGATTACGATTAATTCAAAACAAGAAATTTAAACAATAATGGTCATTTTTTACTAGAAGCTTGCAGAAAATTTTATTTGAAGGCTAAGCCAAATATGGCCAAAGGCAATTTGATGCCAAAGGCAACACTGCTGTTATAGTCCAATTTGAAGGTTTTTTTTCTACCTTTCTGGATGAATTTAATTTGGATTAATTATGATATGGATTAATGAAGGTACTTGAAAAATTAAATTACAGAACATATCACAAAAGCCTTCTGTCATAGTCCTTTTTCTTCTTCTATCACTTGGATTATATCAGACCTAGGGAGAGTGCAAACTGTGATGAACCTTGCCTTTTGGAACATGGAATGCATTTGACTTGCAATCAGTCTGAAGGCCTAATAAATGTTTTACTTCTGAAACTGTTCCAAAATGTTAACAATTTGTAATTGCATCTGTCTGGAAGTATTATTATATTGCCAACTGAATAATGTTGACCCAAGTTAGATTTCAGACCCCTTTTACTTTGGGAAAATCTAGAGATACTAAATATAATTATTAAAGAATATAATTAAATAAACACATCATTAGATGTCTCCATAGACTCATTTAATTGAATTGAAAAATTCCATGTTGAAAAATATGTAAAAGCATCAATCACTACAGAAAATTTTAAAAAATTGTCTCACTATATTGCTGAAAGCTTCATGAATTTTACCAGTTTAAACTTCTAAGCAGAGAACACATGAAATTTTGTTATGAATTTGCAAATGTGCTCAATGTTTACATAATGATTATTCTTCAAAGATGAAAGAATGAATGGAGAATAAATAAATTGTGACCTTCCTGCAAAACAACTTTACCTTTAAAGATGGATCATGTAGCGTGATGCTTCACTGCATCCAATATATTAATAATTATTAAGCTGACAGAAAGTCAATTTCACCATAACTTGTTCTTTACCAGAAAGCAACAGTAAAATGAAAAAAAAATAAAAGGAGGACACTCAATCCATGCTTCCTGTAAATGTCATTGTATATTTTAATAGAAAAAAAGTCTTCATAGACATTAATGAATAAGCTGTACATAAAACTTTTAAAACCCACACCCTATATATATTCCTATCATGTGCTGTTTAGCATGTTGACTGATTTTGAAGTGCAATGATCCTTTGAAGTCATGCAGGACAAGTGTCTTCGATAGCCAACAGTGCCTGATAGGAGTATGATTTCTGCCACTCCTAAAGCAGTTCTGGGACAACATGAAATCATAATAGCATCACTACTATATAGGAATTTAGAAATAAATTATTATAAAGGACAGGTAATATAATTTGCCATGCCAGTAAGTTATTGCATACTAATAAGGGTGTATGAAATAAATAATGTTTGACACAAAATAAAAGCTTAAGTTTAAAAGACAGCAAAAAATTTGAAAATTAGTATGCTAAAAAGATACTCCAGAAATGTAGAAAACAGAACATTTTAGATTCTGGAAATGAAAAATACCAGACAAATTTACACAAGGATTGCTTTATCTTATTTTTACTGTACTGAGATTATTGTGAGTATATACTGAATATATTTTCAGCAGCTCAGTTATTTTAACTGATTGAACATATGCAGTGCAAAAAAGAAACTGTTACATGACGTGGTCATCCAGTTATCTAGTGTATTTTATTAAGCTACAGTCGCATAGTAAGAAGGCACTACAATTACAAAAGTGATCGCATGAATCAGGCACTGAAATTCTGATCCCACTTCTGCCTAAAATGATAATCTGAAACAAATCCTCTGTGCCTGATAGTGAAATACCAGTTTTCACAACTCAGCCATCTCAGAGTTGTTTGCTTCTAATGAGATGAGTAACACAAGCTGATCATAGAGATCGTAAGAGCTGAGCTTTTCCATGTGGAAACTTTAATGCGCAATCTAAATGCACCTTGGTGAACACTGGTGCTGCAGGGGGTCCAGAAATGCCTTACAGAGAAGGGATAGAGAATTATTTCCCAATTCAGTATGACTAAGCACTCCCATAAATCTTTTTTTTTTTTGTTCACAGAGCACAGGCATTTCTAGAGTTGGAGCTAAAGTGATAAACACTGTCCTAAATGTTATTTCATAAGTGTTACTTAAAACTTTACTCTTTCAAGACTTCTTTTTTTTTGTACAGTCTTTAAACTGCTTATGTATTAGAGAAATATCCCTATTTGGCAACTTACATTAAACAGAGATTTATAATTTTTTTAGTCAAAAAACACAGGGCCATGGAGTGACTTACAAACAGAATAACACAGGACATAATAAAGAAGATAAATAACAAGAAGTTCACTGAGACAAATAGCACTTAAAATCCTGTGAAGACTATGGAAACTGAAAAATCCTCTGGCCTTTATATGACAAAAAGGGCCAAGAAATTATTTTAAACAATCAAACAAACAGCTTGTTTTCTGTTAAATGTTATTTATTTTGTACACCCTTGTAAATATGCAGTAACTTTCTGTAGAGGACCATACTTCAGCATGATCTGTCTCAAGCATTTTGAGTATTGCTACAGGAGAGGTGATCAAAAGTGAAGGGTCCCATGGAGGTGGGGCAGAGCTGTTTGATCCAGCTTCCTGCTGTGCTTTGACTGGTGCTCAGTCCCACACTCCCAAGTCATTTCCTGGAGAAGGGCTGGCTGTGCATGATACAGATAACACATGGAAAGTCGAATTTACATGAGGCATGCACCAGGTTAACTGGTGACAAAAGACACAGATTAGAAAAGATTAGAAAAAAAGACACAGATTAGAAAGATGCTTCCTTGCTGTTTTTTATCTCTGGCATCTCTTTTTTTCTCTCTTCTCCACCCTTTTGCTTTCTTCATCTCATTGTTTGCCCCAGCTCCAGATCATCCAGGCAGCAGCACCAGTGGAGGATCTAAGGACTGGTGATGTTCTTTGGTTTTTTATCTTGCTTTGCATGAGCAAAGCACAGCTATCATATTTTATTCCATACTCCATGTTAAAGTCTGCTGTGGGAGTGGAGAGTAAGTACACTGCTTGTGTAGTGGTGTGTTGTGGCTTGTGAGCCAGACCTGTGAGGAGTTTCTGGCAGGAGTTGAGGCCTTATTGAAGAGTACTGGACAAAATAAAAGGCTTGCTATCTGAAACTTGTGGAAGTCTATTGTACGAATTTACAGGCTTGTTAGCCAGTACCTTCTCAGTCTAAATAGTGGGCTTGTTGCCAAAATTTTGGTGACTGTAAAATAAAACAAGATTTCCCTGACACATGGTCTGATGTCTTTGTTCAGCCTCATGAGCATTTACAAGGAACACCACAGCCCCTACCTGTGGGTCATGACACTAACTGGTATGACAAATGATTATTAGCTGCTCTTTACAACAGATTAATTGTTGATACAATGTTATAGCATTGTACTAGGTATGAGGTTTGTTAGAAGATGAAAGCCTGTAAAGGGACTAGAAAAAACAACTCTAATAGAGTTTTCAGGAAAATGCCACAAAAGTGAGGTTAATTTAGGAATTCCACAGTAACAGGTGCAATCATCTTACTTAAGGGAACGCTTTGGTATAGGGTCTAATATGAATAAAAAAAGTTTATAAAGCATTGCGAGATGTAGATTTGAATACAACATGTTTGACAGGAACCCTGGAAAAAGACAATAAATTGTTTTCACATTGAAATGAGTGTAGCAAATATTTCCACTTTTTAAACGTTGCAAAAGCCCAACATATTTGTGATAGCAATTAAGTACTGTGTGTCTGATCTGGTTCTCCATTACACTGGAGCAGCACAGGTAGAAACCTGTAAAGTATATATAGCCCCCAGGATTTCTCTGTGTTTTCACCTACTCTCTGCTACACAATGAAGTTATGATGCTGAAAATTATTCTTTAAAGGATAATTTAAGTACAGTCTCAAATTTTCATTCTACAGTGAGAGTTAATTAAAAATCTATTATTGCTGATTTATTGGAAATGTGAGTACTACGAGTTTTCTTCTGAATTTCATTTGATCTGTCTAAACAGGTAGATTACATGTCAAGAAGACAACTGGGAGCTATACATATACAAATCTTTGCCTACAGGGAATTATTTGGTTTAAGTTTCCCAGCAATCATTCTTATGATTGAAGACGTTTAACATTTTTGATTAAATGACCTTGGCACAAAGACCAGGACCATATTGATGAGGTCTACTGATGACATTCTCATCACTGTGGAGGACTGGAACTTCTCACAGGAATAATTGGATCTTTCTGATGTATGAATAACAGTAATTGGATGAAAATCACCAAATGTATAGACTGACTGAAATACTTAGGGACTGAAGAGAAACAAAAAGAACTGTTTCTTGGGCTGGTTAACTGTACAATGACTATGAACCATGAAGATAAGGCAACAGTGGAGAACAGCATTGTGCTGGCTGCACCACATAAAGTATTTTTATCATAGTTCTACAGAGCTTTTGTAAAACCACATTTTGAAACATAAAAATTATTACCTCAGATTTGACTTCATACAAAGACAAAAAAAAAATCTGGTACTATCAGTCTACATTAGAATAAATTTGCACTACAAAACCAGTGTATTGTGAATGGAATGTAAGGTAGCCTTTGACTGCCCCCAGGGTCCCCAGCTGATTCCCTACATATAAAGAAGCCTGATTTCCTCAACTTTTTAAGGGTGTTGTTGGGGATAAATGCATGTTTATATATACAGGTAATTTAGATCAGCAAGGGCTTTCAGGTAGATAGTAAATCTAGGTTTTTAAAAACAGAGATAAATTAAATAAAATACATTCTATTCTGAGCAATAATGGTATTTTCTTTATTTTTGCTCATGGAATAAAATATTACCACCAAGAAGAATATTACCTGTGGTAGGGAAAGTAATATTATTAAGCTGACTTTCATAAAAGTGAATGCTAATTATAGCTGCTAATCCAATGAGACACATTTCAGAGGTGTGCATAATCACTACAAATTTCACCTTTCTTGAATATATAATGAAGCATCAGAGACTTATTTCTAAGCATATCAACTTCTGTCAAGAGATTTTCATTACATCAAACATTGATTAAGCTAAACTTAGGTCTACCATGCAAGAGATGGCTTTGAAGTGCTGGTAGGCATCATTTAAAATGTATCTTTGCAGAGACCTCTATTAGAGTGTGTGAAAAGGAAAGAAGGGAATATTGTCAACTTGCATAATGTACTTGAAAATTACAAAGTGGGAAGTTTTGTGATTTTTGTTACTTTAAATCTGTTGACTGTGGAGAAGCAAAGGATAAGCAAAGGAGGTAATTATAATTAATGCCTTTGATGGTTGTTGTTCTTACTCACAGAAAGCTTCTGTTAACAAACTGGGATAAGCTTGTCATGCTATTAGGACCTACATGGGATCTTGTGTGGAAACAAGAGCTGATACATGTACATACCCTGTATATACAGAAGAACATATACATACTTTACATATACATACTCTGATACAGGGGAATTCTTCCAATTTGAAAGAAAATCTTCAGTAGTTCATGCAATTTTTATATTACAGACATAGACAAATGCTATCCTAGTAATCTGGTCTCATTTAACTCCTCTGCCACAGCATGTACATTTCTGTCACAGCAAGTTCTGCTTATTCACTTGCTGAATAAAATACGTGAATATATGTATTCCAACGTGCTGCACTGCATCTTTATCAGGTCCTGACAAAATGAACTGTAGCACATTCCCAGGACTGTGCTATGCTACATATGCAATATTATCTTTCTGTTTTACATAGGCTGGTTTTGGGTGGGACAGAGCTAATTTTCTGCATAGTAACTGGTATGGGGCTGCTTTGGATTTGTGTTGCAAACAGTGTTAATAACTTAGGGATGTTTTAGCTGTTGCTGAGCAGTGCTTGCACAGAGTCAGGGCCTTTTCTGCTCCTCACCCCAACCCCGCCAGTGGGCGATCTGTGGCTGTGTGGGGACACTGGGAGGGGACACAGCTGGGGAAAGTGACCCCACTCAGTTTATGAAAGGAATATTTAACACCATATAGTGACATGCTTAGCATATAAAGATGGGGTAAGAAGAAAAAAGGGAACGTTTTGAGTGATAGTATTTGTCTTTCCAAGTCACCATGATGTGGGATGAAGCTAAGCTTTCCTGGAGATGGCTGAATACCTGCCTGCCTGTGGTGAGTAGAGAATGAATTATTCAGTTTACAGTAGATTCTACTGTTGTAGTCAGTACAAGCACCCAAAGAATACAAAAATGGTACTCAATATTTCATTAATGTCCAGAGAGCCTTCTATCTTCAAAAGCAATAAATCTTTTGAAAGAAAACAGAATAATTCTTAGTTTGTAGGAAGATCCTGTGGTAAGTTAAGCTCATTTGTCACAGCACTGAGACACCATCTTCTTTCACTGTTTCTAATAGCAGTTTAGAACACTATATCTTCCAGGAGCCATTGCTCCAAATTTTATTAAAAACCTTTTAAACATAGTACTGTGTCTTATACTTCTCAGTACAGCCAAGGGAAAACCAAGGTGTTAAAGCCTTTAAAGCAGTTACTATCAGGATGTGGCCTCACGTATTATTTTTCATAGTGAGTAAGATTACCATTTTCTAGCCCTTTACTGTCACTATCCTGCTGAACCACCACACCACCCCTTTATAAAACTCCATACAGAAGTTTTCAAGTACTTGGTCCTGTTTGGGTTCCAGTTGTAGTCCAGCCCCTGGTGCTCTTATGGTTCTGCTCAGCTGTCAGGGAGAAACACAAAGGTAACTCCGAGGGATACAAGGACTGCAACTGAGGAGTTGCATATTCCAGGTTAACTCTAAGTTCAGTAGTGTGAAGGAGGGTAATTTTGCAGCTTCCAAGGAGGATTCCTGGGATGAAATACACATCCAAGCTGACTCCAAAGGCTCCTTCCTCAGATAATGGAGAGAAGTGTTCTCAGCTAGGAAATTATTCACCTCAGTTCCAGGGACCCAGTTAAATTGCCTAAACAAGTCTACTGAAATTTGGGCTAGAATATCCCATATGGTCTTCCACTGATTTGCCAGAAGGGAAAAATTCTGTCACAGAACCTATAATATTTGTCGTTGGGTGTTTTTTGGAAACGTCAGGAGAGCAGTTTCAAACATTTGCCAAACCCTAAGTTTTGGATGCTTTAAAGCATCTCAGATACATTTAAAGCCCTCAAATTAGCCCCATATGTCTATATGAGAATAAGATGTGCCCTAGCAATGCTTTTTCCTTTCCTTAGCAAAGATATTCAAGGGTAATTAGATCAGATACAGATGACTGGAGTCAAGTGAGATGAATACCACTCTCAGTGGCAATTAGGTACTGCTTTGAAAAATATCAACCACAAAATGTATAGGAGTGCTTCTATTACCCCTCTCCTACCTTGCCTGCAGCTATGCTGTAGCAACTGAAATTGCAGAACTTCCAGGTCTTTATACTGGGGAAATAATGGGGTGTCTGAATACTCTGGCTTGGGGGCAATTTGCCTCTGATATGGTGCATTTCATAATAGTCATACTGTAAGTAGCATAAATACCACCCATTGTTCTTTCTTAGGGAAAGGTTCTATTAAGCAATCTATATTTCCAGATATGCAAGAATGGTGTAGATATTTACTAGCAATAACAAGGCTATAAAAAATTCAGTCAGAACATTCCATTTTCTTTCTCATCCTATACTTACCTTTTTAAATTTAACCTTAAATCAGTAGTAAATACAATGCTCTTCAATGGTCTTTAATGCTGCTTTGAATTAGTATTCTAGTTTATTACAATTCCACTGATCTAACAAGATTGTCTGGCCAGCTGTCAACTAACAGCATAGACAGGAGAAAGAAAGGAAATTGAAATCAAGTCAAAGAGACACAGTTTAAAAGTGCTAATTAGGATGTTTATAGATAATGGTGATATTTTTGGTTTTCTACTATTTTCAAGACCATATTAAAACATGTGAAAGGCTTTTGGTCTAGGGACACATTAGAGGGTCATCTGGAGTGCTACATTTATCAGGTCTGTTTGTAAAACTCTGTGAGACAGGAAACCCTTCAGAAACTGAAGTGTGCCAAGTAAACATTGTAATGGAGTTCCACGACCTGTATTATGTTTTGGGGATGTAATTTCAGTTTATGAAGTCTGAATGGAAGACCAGATTACAGGGAGAGGTCATGTCTGCTCCATGAAGTGGTGCCAGAGCTGAAAGAGGGTTGTTCAAAATAGCTTTAAAAAAGAAAGGCTCCTGTTTGGCAGGACAGTTTCCAGCACTCTAGAACTGCTGCACATGATCTGCAAAGGCAAAATCAAGAGACTTTCAAAAGAAATTTCCAAAGAATCTTTATTTCCTTGAATTTTTGTAACTGGCATAGCTATATAAAATACTGTATCTCTAATTTCTTTTTTTAATGTGGGGAGATTGCAGTTGTAGCTTTATATGCTAATATTTGCTCATGAAAGTTTTGCTGATGAATTGCTTGCTTATTTCTGGATTCAGTCCTACTAATCACAATGTGGAATAAGCATGTACATATTTTTTATTGAAATCTAAAAACATAGTGTAAAATGAAAATTAATCACATAATTTCCTTCAGTATATCAATAATACACTATTTTACTAGGACTCAAAGTACAATTAAACTGCTGAAGAGGCTACTGAACAGTAAACCACATTTTTTTCTTTAGCTGAGAGCCAATACCTTAGAGGATAATATCCCTGTTAACAAAAAAAAAAAAAAAAAAGGGAGATAATTAAAACCTTTATAAAGCATCTGTCATCCAGCTATACTCATTAGGGATTGAAAAACCACACAGATTATAAAACATGGAAAAAAAAAGTAAATCTGAAGTTCTCCCCAAAATAAAACAGAAATATTAGAGAAAAATATATAATGGTCAAACCTTTGCATAAAAGCACAGATATATTAAACCAAAAAACCTCAGACCCCAAGCCTATAACTTTGAGTATAGTTCTGATGTGTAAACAAAACAATCACCATGTAACATTTCCTGAGAAAAAAACAGAATGATGAGATACAGTGTGGATCACAGATTATTGCACTTTAATTTCTAAATGAGCTTAGACATCTGTGAAATTAAAACCCCAGGGCAGACAATTTATGTGACACTATGTTGAGAAAGGAACAAAGCTTTGAGATGCAAATTCCAGCATTCCATTGCGTCAGGCCAGGTAACCTTGCAAACAACCTTCACACAGACCAGTCTTCTCCACTCTGACTGATGTCTCCCATATGTATCTATTTCTCCTCTCCATTTTCCAATCAAGTTGACAGCAATTCCCAGTTCATTTTCTAAAGAGACTGATAAAAGCCAGGCTGGACCTGTACCTGTTATTAACCTCTCTTGTACCATTATTACTTATTTTTCTCCTTTGAGATAAGCAGTTACATTGCACTTGCTGATCTTTGCATGTGCTGTGTTATTACATAAAAATGGTACTGCAAATGTCAGCCTGTTACTGGGTCATTAAAGTCAGGTCATGATATTTGAAAATTTGATGTTCTTAACCTTTTCAGGAATTAACCAACATATATTGCAGGATTATTCATCTCTGTTTGTTGTTTTTTGTCATGGTTGTTGTTGCTTACATCAATTATTCATGAACACAAGGGCATATATTATGCTATAAAAAGCCATGAAGTCTAATTGATTTATTCATATTATTGAAACTATGATTTAATCATTAATAGTGTTTACATATTTATTTTCACTGGCCAGTTTGAGTCTCCTTCATCATTGTGAAGAAATAATTTTGAGCTCTGTATATGCACAAACGGTTACTCAAATGTCTTCTATACATTTTTACAATAGCATGAGATTGAGTAAGATGGAAAATGGCCCCAAGATGCAACAGGGGAGGTGTACTTAAACACAAGAAAAAATGTTGTCACCAAAATGTTGGAACATTCCCTGGCTGCCCAGGGAAGCGGTGCAGTCACCATCCTTCGAGGTATTTTAAAAGTTGGTAGACATGGCACCTTGTGGGCATAGTTTGGTGGTAGACTTGGCAGTGTGGAGTTAATGGTTGAATTTGATCTTAAATATATTTTCCAGCTTAAATGATTCTATGAATCTATTATTCTGTGATACCCTATTTTTCTCTAAGTGAAAATAAGGCTTTTTGGCCTATCATTAGAATGCCTGAATCTTTTTCAGTTACGTACACCTTCATGTTTGTTAGAAAACAAGGCTAAATTACAGATATTTCTCATTTTCAACTGTAAACTAAAATATCTGATAAAATATGTGTTTGAAAACGTGACACCCTGATATTTTGCAGATATGAATGAACTGCAAATCTCAGGAAATATTTGAAATACATCACATGATAGACATTCTAAGACACCAGAAATTATGAAACTTTCTTATATAACTGCCACCCCCAAAAACAAAAATCTATGAACTTCATTAGTTTTTGCAGGGCCAGCATCATTTTGTGCCAACAGCTGAGGAAAAAAAAAAACATAAAAAGATGGTGTTCAAATACTTGACATGTTTGCTTTGAATTGGAACCAAAATTCTTCTGAGAAGCCTTTCAGAGCAGAAGGTTATGAATCCAGACTCCATCTTCTACTAACATAGTTTAATTCTCCAAATAAATCAATTCAAGATTTTTTTTTCTTGACTTCTCTGCATACCACATGGTTTCTGCAGACAACATATTGTCTTCCTTTTGGGTATTACATTAAAATTATTCTTACATAAACAACATACCAAGAATATTTTTAACTAAGTGTATACCTAAAAGTTTACTATATATAAATATATTTTAATTCATTTATTCAATATACTTGATGAAAAAATATAATGTAGAATGTGTCTATGAGAACCTTCTTTGGTTGCTAGTATAATTTGAGGAAAGTTGCTAAACAGAAAGCAAAGATATTTCTGTGTAGATATCTTTTGCTAGATTTTATACATGCATTTATAGAGCAATTATGCCAATGGCATGCTGGCCATCTGCTGTCCAGCTTTAAGAAGTGAAATGTCATTCTTCAAAACCAAGCAAATATCATTTTTTCCCTGTTATTTCCTTCATGGATAAATACTCTTGAAAATTTAAAACAACTACCACAGGAAAAAATAACTTTTTACAGTGACAATATTTAAATTCACTTAAAACATACAGTTTACAATACCATACTAGAGAAGATGATTTGTGTGTCTTTTTCACACTCCTGAGAATCACTACTGAAACAGGGCCATTTTATAAAACATTGTTAAAACAACCAGCAGTTTTTAAACTCAAAATATGAACTGTAAGAATGTGTCCTGTCATTATAGCAATCACTCATTTAGGAGAAAAATGGCACAAAACTGTGATAGCTTGTAAGCAAAATAAGGTATTAAAAAAATGAAATTACAGATTAATGATTCTAGCAGTCATGAAGGTGTAATCTCCAGAAGTGATTTATTACCTTTCTGGGGAGGTGAATGGGCAAAGTGTGGTAAACTAATACCAAGTATGAGTATTTTTATGGAAAGCTTTTGCTTCCTGTCAGCTCAATATGCTGTTGCCTCAATTGCTGATGTGACACAACCAACCAGGAACAGTGAGAGATGCATCCAAAAGCCATTCATGGAGGGAAATATATTATTCTTCCAGGTGGTCCTGGGGTGGAGAAGATGACTCCAAAATGCTAGCAGTAGGGCTCTTCAGAGAAAGCAGAATATGCCTTCACTCATTTTTCTGGGTCATTTTCTACAGTAAACTTCTTTTGTCTTTTGTTATTGTGTTATGACTACCAATGCAATCCAAAATCAGTGGAATGCTCATTAGAGACATTAGAGACACACTTTTATTATTTTTTTTAATCCCCATTCTTTCATGTTTTTCTTAGACCTATGGACCAAGGCTATATAGTTCATGGGTGGCTTGATCCCATCTATCTACAAAATCTTAGAAACCTTTGAATTTCTTTTTAAGACAGTGTTTATCTTCACCATATTAGTACAGGGCTGCATAATTTACCTTTTACTTTTGAAATAAACATTTCTCTGGAGTTTTGACCCTTTCTTCAGGGAAATATTCCCCAGACACACTTGAGAGATAAATTGTCTAAATGAACTTTTTAATAACTTTTTACACAGTATCTAATTGTAGACTAGCCTAGCAGGCAGCCTCAGCAGGTGCATTTCTATCAAAATAATTTCACTGCATTTCCTATATAATTGAATTGACTAAGTTCTGCTGCATCATGATGTTTTCTCTCATTATAATGACAGCTGTGATATATTACAAGTTGGTTCTTCAAGAGAAGAAAAAAGTGAGAAGAAAAATATACATTTCAACCATAATTCTTCAAACCAAGAACCTAAGGGAGAAAAAAAAGTCAAGCAACAAATCATTACCCCAAGATAGGAAGCAAATAATTTGAATGGCAAATATTTTTGTTCCATAAGTACTGTATTTGGAACATTCAGCATATGAAGAGTAAAAAAAAATCTTTTAACATTAGTATGTGCCCTCAAAATATTATTCCTTGTGGTAGAAGAAAAAAAACATTAATACCTTAGAGAAACTCATGGTGTTCTTCAGTTTCTTAGCAGTGAAACTAGTTCTGAAATTCTTCCTGGTGGTGTAAATAAGGCTTTCATTCACTTTTCTCATCAGGAACACCCATTCCAAAACATTCAATAAATATAAGCAGAAAATATATTAATCATCTGAGTGTCATACTTTAAATGCAATTTGCAGTGATTAAGAAAGTGCCCTAACAAAAACTAACTCTTTAAAAATGGGAGCTCATTCACTAAAAGAAAAAAAAAAAAGTAAAATTATTCTGTATCTATATCTGTTTTCAAAAAAGTACAAGGAGTAATTTGCTGTCATTGAGAATGGTGATCACAGAATTAAAAATAAGTTTTATACTCCACTGTGTTGAAGAAGTGTGTTCAATTTTCTAATAGTCAGAAATAAAATTCCTCAAATAGGACTTATTTTACTACCGTAATTGTGACTTCTTAATCTGAATAATACTTTCTCTTTGCATTTGTAAGCATATGTGGCACAACACATAAAGAATTAATAACACTATTGGGCTATTGAGTAACTAATTACTTTCTCATTAATAGTTCTCAAAGATTTCACCTATTTCATCTGAACTGAGAAATTGCTGTTCTTCCAAGCAGCCTTTTAGTGCTTATTGGAACAAGCAATTTTATTATTACCTTATACCCCCTCAAAACATGTTGCCTCTGTCAAAATCTTTTACATACATTGAACTACTAATTTTCACTACTCAGTGCAGTACTTTTAAAAACAGAATGATGGAATGAGCTGCCAAAGGGAAAATTCTGCCACAATTCAGTTGTGGCAGAAAGGCAGGCCCAAGGAAGAAAAATGTAAATTAGTTGTGTTCATCTTAGGAAATGCCTTTCACTCCTCATGGCAGAGTGTTTAGTGTATGTGCTTCTTTCATAGTCATTCATCTGAATGACATGCAGACCATATGCACTTCTCAGTGGTCAACAGCCTGTTCCCAGCTCTAAAGGGTTCCCCTTTTGCCTTTAGTATCAGCTAAAGGTTCAGGTAGAATGCAAGAGAAAGCTCTCAGGAAATAGAAAATGCACACTTGCAGGGAGATTGTTGCCCCAAGGGTAATTCCTCAGCTTTACTGCTTGCTCATTGCACAGACTGGATTTTTTTTTTTAGGAAAGCTGAAAGCAGGAATGAACTTCAACATTTAGCCTATAGTGTTGCCTTTAGTGGCAAAGCCCATTCCAGGTTGGAAAGTGGACTAAGCCCTTGATCTCCATTGATTCAGATAAAAGTTTATAAACCTGCCATATACCTAGACAAAAGCACCTTTTGAGAAGTCAGGAGTATCCAAAACCTCCACCGGGGTTGGCAAATATTGCAGAAGTCTTGTGAGAGGCCTGTGTACTTCTGGACCAGCAGAAGGAGAAGAAAATTGAATCTCAGAATGCATTAAACACCATAATTACAACAACTGGACCATGACATGAATGTCTGTAGGTGAGTTAGGTCAGGGGGTCCCCAGAACCCAGCTCAGCTGCTCACATGCAGACATTATATGTCTGCATATATTATATATGTGGGCACTACCTGATTAGCTTGGGACAAATGAATGAAGGCCCTACATTTGGTTACTTCATTGTAGATCCCTATTATCAGTAGCTTTACTTGGAGCACAGATCAATCAATCAATCACTTGCCCGATCACTAATCTTTCTTTCACAACACTTGAATTCTGGCTACTCTGTCTTGGAATTTGTTGAATAGAAAACTGGAATACTATAGAAAAGAGGAAGGGAGGTACAATAAAGGAAAAATATTAAGAACAGCATTTTCAAAGATTTTAGGAATTATTTCTTTGAGAAAGTATCCATTTATTTCCAAGCATTTATAAAATGATTTCACAGATTTGTGGAAGGACATTGTATAGGAAGCAGGACAAATTTTACAATCATCATTGTTCATTTTTTACAGACATAAATAACTTATAAAAGCTGCCTATCAGTGCTTTCTCCAGCAGAACTTTAGTGCACACATGAAGTAGAAAAATGCATTTAAGTGATAACACAAATCTGATTTAATAAAGTTTTGGCACAAACCTTAATATGACACCTAAGATTTACTAAAGTCACATAAAATACAGACTATCTCTATTATTTACTGTTGGACAGTTTATTGATGTAGTAGCTAATTAGGTATGAGATTCTTAAATTTTTCTGCTATGCACTAGTATTGCTGAATTTTGTAAAGGAAACTACTTTTCTTTCATTTTTGTCCATGTCAATAACACTCCTGCTTCTCTAATTCTAGCTATGGCCACAAGGGAATCTTTATAATCTCAATGACTGATCAGAAAAAAATTGTGTTAATTCATATCAATTTCTTAGCACTTTATGTTGAATAATCTCATTTAAAAATAAATATTTATTTAAAGGAAAGGGGTTTTTTTTTTATTTCTAGTATCTGAGCACCTAATTTTGACTCTTAGATAATAAAGAAATTGTCTGAAATTATCTGCTTATATCAAATAATCTTGGACAACATTATCTCAAAACCTGTTTTGCCATTTACCACTTTTCCCCAAAGTATTTACATAGTATTTCAGACAGGTCTTTACATACAGTTCATGCATTTTCTAGTTTCATACATTATTAGGACTTCCAGAGTTGAAAAATCACTGTAAAGTAATAATTCCATTGTACATGAAAATCTGATTTCACTTAAAATTGTTTTACCTGTCCTGAAAACAACTCCAGATCTAAGGAAGTAAAAGGATTAAGGGAATTGATATGGTTCTAGGGGACCTACTTGTCATGACCTTAAATT
Source organism: Urocynchramus pylzowi (assembly GCA_013397555.1). Taxonomy (NCBI): domain Eukaryota; kingdom Metazoa; phylum Chordata; class Aves; order Passeriformes; family Fringillidae; genus Urocynchramus; species Urocynchramus pylzowi. The sequence goes on along the minus strand of VZRH01005337.1, from coordinate 382,992 downwards.
GGACAGGGGTTTAAATTACATGTAAAATAACATGGACTAGGGTCAAAGAGGGCACCTCTCAGACAACAGGTATGTGGTTCATCTGATCTACAGCAAAGGTGTCTAATGTGCTTTTATGCACTGCATTCAGGAGCTTTTGGATGAACAAGGCTGTACTTGGTTTGCATGGCCAGGTTTTGGTAGTGGGGGGACTACAGGGGTGGCTCCTGTGAGAAGCTGCCAGCAGCTTCCCCCCCATGTCCCGCAGAGCCAAGGGCAGCCGGCTCCAGGACAGACTCTGCTGGCCAAGGCTGGGCCCATCAGGAATGACAGCAATGCCTCTGTGATAACACAGTTAAGGAGGGAAAAAGATTCATTATGCAGATGAAATTGTGGCCAGAGAACAGCAGGATGAGAACATGTGAGAGGAACAGCCCTGCAGACACCGAGGTCAGTGCAGAAGGAGGGGCAGGAGGTGCCAGAGCTGAGATTCCCCTGCAGCCCATGGTGGGGCAGCCCATGGTGAGGCAGCTGTGCCCCTGCAGCCCATGGAGGTCCCTGGGGATGCAGAGATCCATCCTCAGCCCATGGAAGACCCACACCAGGGCAGGTGGGTGCCTGAGAGGAGGCTGTGACCCCGTGGGAGGCCTGTGCTGGAGCAGGGTCCTGGCAGGGTCCTGCAGACCCATGGAGAGAGGAGCCCACACTGGAGCAGGTTTGCTGGTAGGACTTGTAAAAAAAAAATCCAGCTTTTCCATCTTCCCAGGAACAGTTATATTATCCAGCAGAACTACCAGGACTTCTGTTCCTTGATTTCAGTTTTGCCCCTTGCACCTGACATTGCTGGCTGTGCAGTGGCACAACTTTATCAGTAGGACATCGTGCCTATGCTCTCTGTGCTTGAGAACTCTCAGACTCTCATGAGGATACAAGTTTAAAGCCCCTGGGGACAGGAACAGAAAGCAAAAAGCTCCAGATATTCCAGTCCTGAAGCTCTACTTCACCACTCAGATAACAACTTTTTGTTGATAAAATTTTGGCATGTCAGCATACGCTATAGTGTCTCCTAAAATGCAAACTATGTCATAAAAAGTGAGATGCTTATGAAACTCCCTGAGTGGAGATAGGAACAAGCTGATCTATGTGACCTTATCAATGTATCTTAAAAGCTGATGTGCCATTTCTTTTCACATTTTGCCACAGACCAGATGTGCTTTGATATGCAACATGTTTCAACAGCTAATTAATATTTAAAAGTGTCATTCTAGCATAATCTGTATAAACATACATTTGGAATTCACAATATCCTGTCAAATACAATTTTAAAAAAATTGTACTCAGTAAAATGGTTATGAGTGCCTATATGGGTTGCATACAACACAAATATTTCTGACTATTGAAGAAAACACAGGGTTTTTTTCTGTCATTTTTGCAATTTCTTCCTTCAGAAAATGAGATTCACCTTCAAGTATATAAACCCAGGGAAAACATATTTCCAATTAACAGCCTTTTGAAAAATATTCATTACATTTTTTTTCTTAAAAGTAGTAGGTTTCTCCTTCAAACTCAGAAGTCATTAACAAAAAGATCCTTATAATAGTTTCAATGTTTTAATTTAAATACAAATTTAAAGATTAAACCATCTCTCATTGAAGAAAAGGAATGTTGTAATTATATAGTTTTGTAGAAAAGAGAAACAAAATTATATCTTCACTTCCAAAAGTATACTTAGTTTAAATATACATTTAATACTTACATAATCATATTTAGGATAAGCTATAGCTAAATAAAGAATTTACAATTTGAAATCCCAGTGGTACTATTTCCTTAAGAAGTGTTTCTCAGACATTCTATTTACTATAGTGCTCAGCGGTTGGTTGCCTTTTTAGCTTTACCAGTTCTTTAACTGTTTTCTTTGAGTTTTAACAGTTCTCTGAGTGGAAGAATGTTCAAAAACTCCTTACATTTTATAGCCAACATCTTCAGGAGCTTTTCTGCAACATTGGGCTGGGTACAGCTGCAATCAAAGAAGACCAACCACAACATTTCCTTTTTAACCAAATAGTTAGCACTAAATATAAGCCACCTATGGCTTTGTAACTTTTCTCAGACAGCTATATTCAACATTTAGTTTCAGAAAACATAATAAATGGATGTGTGAGTATAAGAGTAATCACAAATCACTTTCCTAGTGGTAACTAAGTTGAGAAAATATTTTTTTAATCCAAATGTACCAATAAGTAATAACAGTAAATAAAAAATTCAGTAAGATAACACAACTACTAACTTTTCATTAAATCAGGACAGTTCATGGAACTTAACTTATCTTAAAATCATACTTTGCTAGAATATTTAAGGCAACAGTGATAATACATAGCACATTTTACAAAAATACTACACTAAAAGCAAGCAGTGGTGCTTTGCATGATAACAATTAAGGGTACAAGTAATCTGCCCCACATCATACATGTGGAAAGAAATTTTACACCTTTGCTCCCAAGAGCTGGTTTAAAACTTTCTTTCTCATAAGATTTTAAATATGTCAGAATAATTCTCTAAAATACTTATTTATGCCTATAGGTTAAAAAATAATATAGTTTATTTAAAATATAGATGTTCTATATTGCCAATATAGACATATTGTCTACCCTATAGACAAAAGGGTAGATAAAATAATTATAATAAATTTTCTCAGGTAAAGAGTCTTACATAGTCAAAGTTTTCCATTTTTTTTTTTTGGTTGGAGTTAGCTTTGCAATCAGATAAGTTCTTGAAATCAAACATGTTCCCTCCTCAGCATGACTTCATACTTTCCAAGGCTCTATTTTAAGTAGGTCAACTGGTTTATAGTTGTGTGAAGCCACTGAAAGTTATGCTGTTGTTTGCCCTTTTCCAAGTGTATTTTAAAATCAATTTTTCCTACACAAAATGTAATGCATCTAATCAAATTTGGGTGACTTCTATATTTAATAAAGAAGCAGTTATGTATGGCACACAATGGTTAACAGCAACATGTTGATTCATTAGGAATCAAGTTATATTATCTATATGATAAAATATCAACCATAGATATTTAATTATCAATATAGCCACAGTTTAAAAGAATTTTTTAGGATGCAGTAATTACGACATACAAGTTTGTTTTTTTTTTTCCTTGTCTTTTAAAACTCACAGATTACTTTTGTAAAAAGCCTCATATCCCAGACCACCAAGGGCTTGTTCATATGAGCTTCATGTTCTGTAATTTGTATATTTCACATGTTTTTCAGTGAAAAGGAAAGGAAGGGAGGAAACAGCTGACATACCTCAGTCTATGGGGCTTTTTCATACCATACATCAGTTGGAAAACTTCCAACAAAAAAAAATGAGGACATTTTTCTCCGTGTAGAGAGGAAAAAAAACCTTATGTTTTTGGTATATACATGCATGGACACATTCAGCCTGAATTATAAATTTGTAGTTTATAGTTTTATATATATATATGAGGGAAGTAAACAGCACCAGTTAAAAAAAATTAAGTGGCACAACTCTATTTTCTTACTGGCTCTAGGAGCTCCAGGCTCCAGGTAAGATTAGACTCTAAACTATAAATAAATAAACAAACAAAGTGGAATCACATCTTTTGAAGAGAAAAATATTATAAAGGAAGAGAAGTTGACATTCAGGAGACTCTTTTCTCTCTGAATCTGCTGTTACAGCAATGTAAACTATAGCATTAGCTCATGAACTGTTTCAAGAGCAGACTTTCAAAGGTGATCACTTGAGTTTATTAAGGAAATTTCCACTGTTCTCAAAAAATGTCATTGAAACAACTTTGTGTTTTCTGTAGTAAACAGTTATGTTTTGTTGGATTGCTGTGTTGAAAAAGTTTAAACCTTTCATCTTTGATGCTCTTACATTTCAGAGAACCATGAACTCTATTTATTGTATGAAGTTTCTAAAGCCCTTCCCTGTGGAAGACAGACTGTACATAAACATAAGATTCTGCATCACAAAACTGGATAAATCTTCCTTTATTCATATTTTGTTCACATTTCTGTTCATACTGACTCCTAATGAAGTAAATGGGAATGTTGCCACTGACTTTGTTAGATCTGGGATTTGACTCCTCAGATTTGTTTCCTCTTACCTTCAAGAATCCCAAAGCAATCTTATCCCTTTTTCTCAGCCTCCTTCTTTGCTTATAGATCCTTCCCTCACAAATTGCCTCTCAGGTAGAAAGAAGACAGTGTATCTGCAAACTCATTTTTGGTTTCCATTAAGGTCTAGACCACAAGGCACTTGGTAATGTCGCTGCTTGTCTGTATCACATATAACTCTCAGGTTCCTTCCCTAAGTTACTTACAGCCCTCAGCTAGCATTTGAGTTAAATCCTTTTTCCTTGATTTTATGTCTAAATTACTCCTTTTGCTCTCTCAATTATGATTAAAAGCTTCCTTAAGTGGAAGAGCATTCTAATTTTTTTAATGTCATCACTTTGAAAATGCATAATCTGAGCAACTGTGGCCATATTACATTATCTCTGTGATGTATTACATATCTCTGTCATAGTTCTCTGTACAGCCCATGGACAGAAACAGAGACTGCTGGAGTCCAGCTCATTCTTTAATAGATTTCTGGGTCACATGAATTAGTTTTAATTTCTGGGTCACATGAATTAAGGATTCTGTACCAGACTAGGCAAGGTGAGGTGAGGAATTGTAGTATATACCAAAGAGTAGAGTGAGGATGTGATTTGCTTCAGGGTGTAGACCTGCAAGTAACTGCTACAGGAGCTCTAAAGTAACAGGACTGAGCAAAGTCTTTACTGTGGATGTGTAAGAATGGAGAGGATTCTAAAAATACCTGGAGTGTGTCACATATACTAACATGACAGCATTACTTACCACTTTACCAAAAGATGTGCAATAGGTAGGCACAGGGCCAAGCCCAGCTCTCTTTTGCATCCTCCCTTGTCCAATATCACTGTAGCTACATGTAGTATGAAGTCATGATTCATATGACATTTCAATTAAATTATTGGCCTCTAAGTTCATATTATAAAAGAAAGAGTAAGATCCAGGAGATGTGAGAACTGACAATTTACTGCATATATCTGGTAACTTGGATAAGCCTGTGAGTGATAGGGGCTACACTGAAAAGGAAATAATTTCTGTTCTTCTGCCACTGGACTCATGCAGAATGCCTGGCTTTGGTATTTGGATACTGTGAAGCTGAATTGACAATTAATTCAATGAACTTTCAACTCCAAAGAACATGAACCACTCAGCCTCTTCCAGTATAACAGAAATTACTCCTGTTGCAAAGCAAAGAAAAAATATATTTTTAATTTCTTGCAGTCAATGAATTCTAACTCCATTATAATCTTTGTCTTTTGGTTTTGGAGCAAGTACTCCAAATAAACTCCCATAAAAATTGCTGTAATAAAATCCCTGTTAAAAGAAGTAATAGACAAACTGACTTAGATAAAACACATTTTTAAAGAAGATCCTGGAAAAAATATATGCTTGATATTCTTCCTTCCATTATGCCCTTTACTACATTTTGCAATATCAATAACCTAATAATGCAGGACTAAATCCCTCTCTTCAGTGTACTATTCAACTATAAAAATAAGAAAACTTGAATTTATTTTCAAAATATTATAAACCAGACCTGTGACTGTTATAAAGAAATTAATTAGAATAATCCTTGTAATAGATGTGTTTTTAAAACAAAGCCAATTTTTGGAGGATAGATTGCTTTTAAATTCTACCCATTATTCCTTTATTTTCACCCCTTTTTTGACTGCCACTTTTCCCTTCTAATAATTCTGTAATTTTCCATATTTTCATCCTAAATATATAAACCTTTAAATACAGATTGCAATCCTGAAATTGAACTAGCCTACCTTATTCGTCTGGCCTGCTCTTATGGGCCTGAATATCCACTGGCATCTGGTAACAAAAATTGTAGCAGTGAAGATATCATTTAATGGTGGCCATATGTACAATCCACTATGCAAGTTTGCTTGTTCTTTAAACAAAATAATCACCATGTATGATGGATGGAAATATGCTTGTTCTTTAAACAAAATAATCACCATGTACAGGTGGATGAAATACGCACCAAGATTTTTGATGCATTTAGTCTCAGCAGCCTCTTCTTTTCCGGCTTTTGCTTATTTAGGTTCTATTTTCCAGTGTTCAAGTTGTAATATATCTCACTAATTTAACTGTTATGTGCAAAAAGATTTTGAGCCATGGAAAATAAATTCTTCTTATTTCAACTTGCATATCATACCTGTTTTATTAATAGGTGAGTGGTTATTAGAAGATACATACTGATAATTTATTCAGGAACATATAAATGTATATGAATCATGAAGAGAATAAGGGAAATTGTTCCCATTTCCACATTTTCAATATAGATAATATTTTATCGGATTTTATAAATCAAAGCTGCTTCATGTTTTATTTCTTCTCAACTGTTCATATTTTCCTTGAATTAAGTTTTTACTTATATATGAACCTCATAGCAAGTTTTGTTATCTTAGAAAAATAAGGATTGCCATATGCTTTCATAAAGAGAACTTTTATTTGCTTTTATTAGCTTGCTGCATCAACACAGAGCAGATTGTTTTTGAAAGATGCAGTTTCATACTGCCAAAGAAGATCCAGAAAATAATGCATCATTTTAAAAATAAAGTCTGTTTCATGGGGAGCTATTCTTTGAATGAAGTTTGATTATGGAGGGCCAACTGTAATTTCAAGATTATAATCTATAAAATGCTGGGGCTCCACCCTACTTTTTAATTTTTTTTTTTTTCAAACAGCAGTATAACTGGAAAAACATGAAATCATTATTGTAATAAGCATATCGGAAATTATAGTAACAAACATACTGAAGTACCTTCTCTTTACCTGTTTCCTTTTCTGTTGCTGTACACTTTTATTTGCAATGTTTTAAATACTGATTTCAAGTTCTTTATATGCTGCAAGTTACAGAAAGTTACTCAGTACAGCATCGAAATAGATAAAAGGATATGCATTTGAAATGAATATTTCTAACAACTAGATTAGATTTTCAATGATCTGGTTGACAGTTATCTGTTCAGAATGCAACAATTCATAAAAAAAAACACAGCTTCAATTCTGTCTGGATTCATAAATATTCTAATCTCGTTCTGACAGGTAAATAGTGATAAACTGTTAATGTCATTTAGCATTCTGAACTGATAATTTCAATTTATTTTCCATAATACAGGGAAATATTTTCTTCATTATTTTTGTTTCTCTGTACAGTGTCATTTTGGTTAATAACAGCAGGATAATTCAAACATGAATGAGGAAGGTAAGATATATCTTATTATCATTCCTCGTAATACCTTATTGTTGACATAAATTTCTATGTTTCTTAAAAAATCATTGAAATGCTATTTTTTTTTTTTTTTTTTTTTAAATAATCATAAAATAAGAGTACAGGAATTAGAACACTGAAAGCTCAGGGGTAATTATATTTGTTATGCTGGCTGCATTGGGACAGAAGTTCCATGAAAAATCACAAGCAGTAAGTTTTAAAGATTCTCAATGCATGTGAATTAAACAGAAGCAAGACAATTTAACAGACTATTCAGTAAAACATTCTTACAGAAAAGGAATCTTCACATCAAACTATTATCATAGTGAATAAACTATACACCAGACACTGAAAACTTTAGTGTTGCCATTTAATGAAAAGATAAGAATTAGTGTACCAAATCTTCTTTAATTAAGATGAATTAATTTAGAAATTAATAATGAAAAATAATGTAATAAACTTAAAATGTAGTGGAAAATAGATTCTTCTAACCAGAGATTTTATAAATTAACGTGATCTGAACATTTAACAGAAGAGGGTTTAAGGAATTTAAAAATGTCTGTGTAACACTAAACTAAATGCTGGTCTTAGTTTAAGAAAACAAAACACAATTGTGTTAACACTATTTTTTAACTACTGAAATTAAACATTAGGCATTAGACCATGTTCAGAGTTAGTGATTAATTCAAAATTGCTGTGTGGAAAAATATCTATTTTTACTGAGCCTCTAGAAGTAATACCAAGATAATTTAGGTATATAATAAATTCATGCTAATAACAAACACTTAGCATATTATGGGCACATTTTGACTTTCCAAAGCTAGGAAATCAGAATTCTCTAGCTATACACCAGGTGCCCCAAAACCATAAGTTTACATTCTGTGGTAATTTGAATAACTGCCCCTAACTCTTGTCTGCTGAGCTGGGTGAAGTACCCTGTGTTCATCTGGAAAAGCTGTGTGATTGCATAAAAGAAAAAAATTATTTGAATGGTTATAATTTCAGAGAAGTCAGTTTCCCAGTCTTGATTTCTGCACAGCTGTGCAAGTGCCCATGCCAGAACAGAACTGATGTAGGGGCATGAAGAGGTAGCTGGGGTGGAAAAGAGATGCACAGGATGAAAGAGACACCAAAGAAAAGTTAATGATGAGTTACAGCTGAAATCACATGAAAGCCTCATTAACATTGCAATAAATTAGGTTTGTTAATTTAAATATCTGAGTGAAATACATACAGACATATAGTAACAGCATTCCTGCCCTTTCTTCCCAAAGCATATATTTAATGTTGGTAAATAAAGTGAAAGGCAAAAAACAATCTAAAATTCTCATTGCTTGTATGAACTAAGAATTAAAGAAACACTCCAGAGAAATTAAAGGAATGCTGTCAGGTATATCTACCAGCAGGACTTATACCAAAAAATGTTTATTTTATTTTTTAATACCATTTTTAGAAGTGATGCCTCTTTTTCCTCTCCTTTTCAGCCTAATGATGGAGCTCATTTTCCCATTTCTTTCTAGAAAACAGCAAATAAGAATACAGTAACATTTTTCTCGGTTTACTGCAATGTTTCTTGGGACACTAATCATGAACCTTGTACTTAGATCCTACCTCATAGTTCTAGTATGAAAGCCTTTTGTGTTTTGCATGGAGATTCTCTATTACAGAGATGACATTTTCTCCATTATGTTTTGAGCTTCTTCTAAAATGCAAACAGTTAAATTGCCATGTTTTTTCCCTAGTCCCACTACAAATAGAAAATGGTACCTGTATGCCAAGCACTGCCAAAGACATAATTTAGGGATTCAATTTGTGTTTCCAATGAAACAGGAGTAACTATGCCTATTAAACTAGAAACTCAAAGGGAGAGTAGCAAGGCATAAAAGGAGCAATGTGCTCTTTCCAAATGCCATAGGTCACAGTTAGTTTGTATCCAGATTTTGGGAAGGTAGAGATCATTTAAATGTCAGGTCAGAAAAAAAAGAAACTAAGGATAAACTGTAACTTTTCTGACCATCTTTCTTTGGTTTCTAGGATAGTCCTTTAGTTCAGATACTTAGATGGCAGATGTAATATTGCTGTTATAAATGTGAAAGCAATGTGGTCTGTAAGGCAAGAAGACTCTTAAATTACGTTTAGGAAATTTTCACTATTTTCCTGAAGGACTAAGTGTTAAGAAATTGTCCTGAAATTTGACGTTATAAAAGCTTGTGGTAGAGGGTACTAAGTTCCTACCTTATGAGCATTTCCACAGGATCCTAGTAAATTCAAGCTCATTCAAGCACATAGGACAAAAATTGGGGTCCACCACTATTATCCCTAACTTCCATGTTTTTGACTTTGAAAATATCAATTCAATTATTTTAATTTGTTTCTGAATACAATACAGTATAAAGGAAGTAACTGGATCAGGAAGGAGCTAATAACTACATTGAAACATGTTTGCTTCTGGGCACTCTTTGCATGTAAAAATGGAAATAGTTTAATTTAATTTTCTTTTCATTACGGCATGAGGGACAGCTCACCCTATTACTGAATGAATCCCAATATTAATGAACAATGTAATTGATTAAGTAATCATGCAAGCATTTTTTTAAATATATAGTCTATTTCTAATATACAAATAATTATTATTTATTTATCTTACTTAGCTCCTCCCAATAATACTTAGAAGCTTTACTCATCTCCCTTTTACTTCAAACAAATATGATTTTCTTATGTATCCTCAGCAGAGGGAGACAGGAAATTCCTAGGCCATGTGAGATCTGAAATAGAATAAACAGCAGTGACTGGCCTAGTCCTCTGACAGGAATTGTAATATTCACATGACTTCTGATAGATGCTGATCCAGCATTAAGCAAAATAAAGTTTTCATTAGACTCACATGTTCAGCATGTTGACCTCAGCTTGCTCCTTCAAGTGTGAGTCCAAGACTGGCACTCACACTCCAGACAAAACTCCCTAGCTAGTATTAAGATGGACCCCATTTTACCACAGATATTTGAAGAAGGAAACTTTCTGTCCTCACCAAGCAAGACAGTACCAATGTCTGGCTACGTATCAGCTTCCACAAATCTGAAACTACTACACTGGAAACACAGTAGGTCAGAAGTCAGCAGCTTTTATATCAGCCACATGTAAAGTAATTCAAAATTTACAAAATAGATCTAATTAATTTATATCTACCTACAAATCTGTCTTTCTTACACCCTTAGATCATTCCTTATTGCTTGTAATAAAACTACACTCCAGAGGTAAGTTTTGATTTAACTAAGTCTGGATGACAGCAGTCAAGCAGTCTTAATAAGTAATAACTTAATAAGTTATTACTTATTAAGATAAGTAGTCCAGAAACACTTTTTTTCCCTTTTTATTTAATCCAGTTTGATCAACAAACAAAGGGGTTAATTTTATGTCTCCCTGTGTTTGGGTGTAGGCTGCAGGATTCACCTGAATTCTGAATTTCCTGGGAGAGAAAGTAGGACTATGCAATGATCAATCTATGGCCAATGCCAGTTACTCTTTAAAATATAAGCTAAAAGTAATTTATATTTTAAAACCATGTATAATTAAATAAATTTCCTCAAAAGAACACACATTATTTAATTTAAATTGATTTAATTTCATGAAAAGCTATTTTGAAGGCCCTATGGCTGAAAAATTATGAAATGGAAAAATACAGTTCATAGTAAAGAAAAAGACAAGTAAAGCCAGCATTTCTGTGCTTTAGCACCCCTTCAAAATAAAAGCACAGGACCACTTTTAACTTACTTTTTTCTAGCTCTGCAGCTAAAAATTCTTGCCAAGCTTTCTTAATTTTGTGGAATGAGAAGGCCAGATTACAAGCACCATTCTAGTAATTTGTCACAGGTAGCTATGCTGTTTTCCATGGTTATTTTTAACCTTCTGACTTGCTGTCCTTCCAATCTTTCTTCTCATTCTGCTGCTTTCTCTTCCACTGATGACTTCACTTGTTAATTGTGTGAGGAAATAATGTAGTATTTGATTCATGGCTATTAAGGTTTTTACAAGAAAGCCTCTGAAATAAGAGATTATGTTTTGATGGACTAGATATTCAAGTAAAATTAAAATGAAATAGCTATTGAAAATGCAAATATCTATTGTTTCCAAGCAAGTTTTCTATTTTAGAAAACTCAAAATCTCTGCTCCATGTTTAAGATGGACAGAGATATTAAGTTCTATGGGGCATCTGGGAAAATATCTTATATATTGGAGTAGTGCAGAACAGGAAAGCATATATAGGTAAAGTGTAATTCTGCCCACATGTCCCCTGCAGGGGAATACCTCATATTTACCCGTCCCTACAGGGACAGATAAATATGAAGCATCATCCACCAGGTGTTCTTGAAGGAAATCACTGTAGCAATTTAAAAGTAATTACACACTATATTCAGGAAAACTACAAGCAAAGACTCAAGCCTGAAAGAAGAAAGTAGATTGTCTGGGTTTTGGAACCAAAATGTCAGCAGGATTAAATGAGCATTTAACACATTTGTTTCCTCCAGAAAGGCCCCTGGTGAAATAGGGTCTTGGCTTGAGGATATCTTCTTCTCGGTACATTATAGGTAAATGTACTGATGTTCCAAAGGTAGAAATTATAGAAAGCTAGATTCTGCTAGAAAGCAGAATTTTATCAATGAGGTTTATTTGGCTTTGAAAAGGAATATAATTAACAGATCCTCTAAAGTATTCTGAAGGAGTATCTTCATTTCAGAAGTTGTGTGGGTAAAAAATGAGAAATGCCTGTGCAACATTTATAAAATGGGAGACTGCATCTTGCCTACCTTGTCAAATGAAATAAGACCAGAATTTAATGAGCAGTAAAAGTGAGAAATGCAAGTATAATTATCTTATCTTGTCTCCTGTTCTGGTCTCCTGCTTCAAATCCAACAAGTATTCCCCTAGAAAAGAAATTGTAAGTATTTCTACTCAAGTTGCACCATGCTCTGTGTGGAAAATTAGCATTGCACTTACACACATATTAACAGTACACTGCCAGGAAAATCGTGCTACTGCGTTGAAATTTACTGCTTAGGGACTCAATAGGTTTTAAGGGTTTAGTATTTCATATAGGTCTGATCTTCATGGATTGACACTCACAGGATTTACGGATAATCAACACACAAACTGCTTCAAATTGTGGAAATTCTTCACAGACATTTTTTATGGAACAGTTAGTGGGAAAAAAATCCCTTATTTTTTCTCATTTTTGGAAATGACTGAGATAATTCTTTTTCCTTCAGATTTCCACACACAAAAAAAGACACCTTAATCAGAGAAGTATAATGGCTGGCCAATCAATAAGCTGGGAAGAGCAGTGATTCATAAGAGAAATTACTACATCACCTTGATTAACTATGATTTGCAAAAGTGAAAACTATGGAGATTTGTAAATAATCAAAGTTAATAACCTGTCTTCCTCCTCTTCCCACAACACAATTTTGAATTAAGAGTACACATTAGAAGTAAAATTATTTTAGAAAGTTAAAAATAGCAATCATAACTTGTTTGGATAGGACATATCTTTCATTTTCACTAGCACCTTCCTTTACAAATCCCTAAAATTATTTCCATGGGATTATGGTGGATTAAATGACTGTTCAGGGTAAAACTGGCAGAATTAGGTCCTAGGAGATTTCCTGTGCTGTGCTATGATCCCAGAAGAGAGGGAGTAGGAATTATACTACTAAAATTATTAAAGCCAAATGGGATTTATCATTTAATATATCCTTTAAGAAACATTTCTACATTAACATGAAGACAGACAGGATGTCATGGAACTACATATTTAACTTGAGTCTCATTTGTCACTATCAACTCGGTTTTTGACAAAGGTATTGCTGTTTAACTTTATTTTTAAATCTGAGAAAGAATAATTATTTATATTCCTTGAATATATTAAAATTATCAGCTCATAAAATAAACCCATTTACAGAAGGGTTGGGGTTTTGTCATTGCGTGCTTTTATTTGGAGTTTTTGGTTCTTTTTGGTTTTGGGAAGGAGAGAGAGACCAGAGAATTCAAAACTTTGGCCTATGGGATGGGAAAAAGTAGGAACTGAGAATTTATATTGTGATTTATTTCATGAAAATAAAATATAATTTCTCATTGTACACTGAAAATGAGACATTTGAGACACTGCAAAAAGTGAATTAATAGCAAATGCAATGCTTGATAGCCCATCCACTGTAAATACCAACCTTTTATCTTATCTGCTTCTGCTGTACATTTTCTTACCAAAATATTGCAGTATTCAAAAACTATTCAAAATGTTTTCTGTGAGATTCTTTTAGGAGAACAAATGAAGCATAGTAAGTGTGCATCCAAAGGACTCGGGAGACTTTTGAAACTATAAATAATCTACAAAACTGTCATTATGATTTCATTCATATAATTAAAAGACACAGAAAGACACACCTTGGAACCTGAGATATCTGCCAATGGCAAGAATCTAAGGGACCTAAAATTCTCTTATTCTTGTCTTCTCTTAGATTTCTTTTGTGTTACTGCTTTTGTTTTGGTTTGGGGTTTTTGTTGTTGCTGTTTAAATTAGCCTATTAATGTTTGAGATTCTTACAGGTCTGCACCGTAACATGTAAAACATAATCTGTAAGAACATACTTGTCCACTTTTAAATATAAGATGGTGTTGAATGGGAGCATTTCTGGAACCACTGTATCACTTGGTCCTGTGATGTGACTGGAGAAGTGGAATCTGTACCTGTGAGGAGCAAGGAGACTGTCATGCTTAAGGGCAGGTGTTTCTTCAATAAATACAATGACATTGAATAAGCAGGAATTTACCTAAACAGGAAAATTTAACATCAAATCACTTTTGGTTTTACTTCAATTTCCTTAATTCACCTTGGACCAGCTTGGGTTTTTTTTTAAAAAAAAACAAAATCCAAATGTTTACATCTAACCGAAGGAGATTTGTATAACAGAAATATAGAACATAATGTATGAAGTCATTTCTGCTTGCACAAGAAGAAAGGGTTCAGAAATACCCAAGAATTAGTGCATCATCCATCTGTAATATAGGTAAAATATTGCTTATAATCACAAGTGCATGCCACCTGGTGTGTGTTGAGGACCTGCACTGTTACTGCATACAAATCAGTCATTATTGTAAAAACATAATCTTGAGTTCACAATTTCCTCATCAGCATGTAGAAACTTGGGTTTCAAACAGACAAAGCTTTTTGTTTGTTTGTTTTTCAAAATGCACATTGAATTTTCACACCTGCTTGGATCTCTGACCTTCCTTAGAGACCTGTTCCTTTATTTTGGTAGCTTTTTCATTTATTAGTTTCATTCTCAGTGCTCATCATTTATGTTCTTTCTCTAGGCCTCTGTCTCTGGTGTTCATTTCTCTCTGGTTGTTCCTCTTGCTGGTTTATTTTTGCATCTCCTTTCTAAGAGATCTGCCATTCCATGTAGGTTCTACTGATTGTGCTTCCTATTTTAGGTTAAGCCTTGCTGAAGGCAAGTGAGATGTGATGTGGCTAGGAGAGGTTCAGAGGTATGAGCCAGGCCCCAGGCTGTGGGAGCTCTTTTCCCAGGCAGCCCTGTTCCCAGGAGTCATTTCACCTCCACCTGCATCTCCAAGACTTGCTATTCTTTCATCCTCTCCTGAGGAACCACTTCATCACAAAAGTCTACTCGTCTTCTCCCAGGCCTGCCCAATAGGTGATACTGACATTTTTCAGTTCAGTTTCCCAGTACTGAGGTGCTCAAATGGGGCAGACACAGAGCAAGGTCTTGGTTCAAGCTGTTCTACTCAAGCAAATGAGATGGAAAAATTGGCTGTATCAAAATTCTGGTGAAAGGATTTATGAAAATCACACAAGGCTGAAAATCCGTGATCACAGTCTCATCACCAAACCATTCACCAAACCTCCCACGTGTTTAGCTGTTTATGCATAAAGCGTATGACTTTTTGGGCCAGAAACTCTTTGCTCTCCTTCCTTTGGAGAAAGCCCTCAAAATAGGCATGGGGTTATTGTTACCTTAATCTAGATCCATCTTGCCCACACAAAATTATTCATATTATGCCTATACATATGGTGGCCCTGATAGCATCAGTAAAAGTTTGCTACACCAGTTAAACAGGTTAGTGTTTTTAAGGTAAATTAAGAATTTACCTTAAAAAGGTAAATTACTTCTGAAGTAGAAATAAATAGAAGAAGACCTAATAGTTATGCCACTGACATGTATGTATTTACTCAGAATAAAACTGTCAGTCTTTCTGAAATCTTTTACTATGCTTTATTCTTTTGCAATTAAGCAAACTATTCCTAAAATAGTTTTGTATAGGTTAATGAACTACAAAGAAGAGCAAATTGGCCTTAAATTGTATTTTAACATACTAATATGTCAGTAATAAAATTAAAATCCTGGTAAGGGGAAGGATGAGTAAAGGCCAAAGATATCTTTGGAGAAATTATGTAAAATTATGGAGAAACATCAATTTCAATACTTGTGAGAAGAGTGAATAAGTGGATTTGATTATAACTTATGTGTATATTTTTCTACATACCTGTCTCTGTGTTACTTTGATAATCATTGTCCCTGGTACTGTAAACTGAAATACATAGAGAGAAACAGTAAGGAAGTATTTCTTTGTATCAGTCCTGTGATTGATCATATGTGTCAAAACAAGCTCAAATCATCTGCCAGCAAGGATGTTTCCCAGACCCAATGATTTCAGGTATAAATATACCTGAAATAACAAACATAAGGAAAAACATAAAGGACATTAGTTCTGATTTTACTTTCAAGACTGATTAATAGGGTATCCAAAATCTCCTACCCATCATAGTTCATTTCTCCTCTATTTCCTTTCCTCCCCCAACTCAAACACCTTACTGACCACCCAGTTCCCTCCAGAACTGTTCTGACACTGTTCTCATTTTTCTTTTCTCTGTAATTTTAGTTTAATTTGTGTTTAGAATAACTATCTTGGGTCAGGACAAATTGATTAACATAATAATGTGCCTTAAGTTATTCAAGTTACCATCTCTAAGGTTTTTTCTCATGTCCCATAAAGGCAAGAACCACAGACATACATGTTGTGGTATTCTTACCAAGCAAGCAAATGTAAAGAATTCAAAGAATTCTCACTATATAGAATAAATATTTACTTATGGTCAAAGTATACAAGAAGGTTAACAATTAGGAGAAATAATGATCAGGAAAAAATAGAAGGAAGGTCATAGTTTAAACAAAGGTATTGCTGCAGTTTACAAGACCATTAAGTTCATAATCTTGGCCCACAGTCCCCTGTCTGCCACCTTTACAAAAGTCTTAGGAAGTCCTTTAAAGTATTTTCATTGCGAATAAAATAACTATTAAATTGTTCATGCTGCTGTGGTTAACATTGCATCAGCAGTTTTACTGTAGCCCTTGCTTTCACAGGTTCATAACTCTACGGTAAACATGTTCTCCAGTCTGAAGCTCAGCACAGAAAAGAGAAATCATAGCAAAAGTAATTCAACTATCAAGAAAAATATGCTCATTGAGTGTTGAATTTCGAAAGAAAAGGAATTTAGATAAGTATAGTAGTCTAAAAATTATTTTACACTTTAGAAACTAATAAATTATAAACATAAAAATTCAGCATGCCTTTTTATGGTTGTCCTCATTTTGAATGAAAATAGATTCATCATGACAGACTGATGTTATTTCAAAATTGTCAGAAGTATTTTAAGTTTTCCATAGTCTTCTAAACATGTCCACAACTTGGTGTCAGCAAATCTGCAGTGACTTTTAGTCTTTAAAAACATGTCCATGTGTATAAAGTGTATTTTTTCAAGGTTAACCATTAGAGCTTTAAGTCCTATCATATCAACTATTAAAAAAAGGAAATTATCATTACTACTACTACTACTACTAATAATAATAATAATAATAAAAAGGTAGAGATAAAGATGTAATGTTTTAGAGAAGGAATAACATTTTTTTAGAATTAATACTATTGTTGTGCCTTATTGATCCTCAAAGACCTGCTAAAGCTTCATCCTATATGGCAGAATAACTGTACCGTATACTGTAATACAGATGAGAACTCAATATAAATAAAGTGAATACTTACCTTAAAAGGAGTTAAATATGGCCTGAAACACTCAGTGAGTCCAAGGAGTGGATATGGAGTGAGTCCAACTTCACTAGAAGGCTTACATTGGGCAGAATGGAAGATAAAGGATCTGATCCTATTTTGTACTCTCCTAAAGTCTGTTAAGAGACCTCTTCTGTTGAAAATAGCACATCTTGCCAAAGCAAAATGCCCAGTAACTCTCTGTTGTGAATACTTGCACCAGGGATTTTCTTTCAAAGTGATGCATCTCTGTCTTCCTGTTAATATGAAAGTTCAGTGAGTCTGTGACTTTTATTTAAACATATGCTACCTGCCTGCTGCAGGATTTCCCATCAATTCCAAGGTGTTTTTCCCATAGCTATAAGTCCCATATTCTCTAAGGAGGACACTGATTTTTATTGGGATGTCATATCACAACAGTCATTGCATTCTCAACGAGATTTACATTACACTGTCCCCAATGAAATGTGGGGCTTCACAATTATAAACTGGCTCCTTTCAGTTTATTTATTCATTGTATAAGAGCAAAGAATATTGCAAGCACCTCACAAATATTGAAGGGAGGGCATTGTTTAGAGCAATTTTTATTTTCAGGCTATTTTATAGGTTTGCATTTGAATTACTGCATTAAACTCACTGTAAAAAAATCACCCAAAAGAAAGGTCACGAGACTCACTGTCTCACTATTGCTATGAATAAAGCCAAAAAACAGGCTGCAGAATACAAAGTTAAAAGGACACTAGCAGGATAAAAGTCATATTTTTTTAGCGGATGTCATTTCCTGAGCTACTAATAACATTAGATTTTTAAGACTGAGAGTGGAAAAGGTAATTTAATTTTCACCATTTGTGTTGTATATTGCCAGAGGTCAGTCTCTTCACAGCACAATATCTACCTGCATCTGATAGTATGTAAATCAATTCACAAACAGTTCCAGAAAAAGAAAAATAGCATTTAGAATAATCTAATGACACAATTTATAAGGGATAGGAGAGATGCAGCTTTGTAAAGTATTAAGCCTTGGAGTGACACAAAGCAACCATACCGAGTACAGGTCACATCTACACAAGGAACCAACACATACAAACTATGTGTTTGGTATTAACCAAATAAGGGAAATTGCCAAATTTTTCATCTCAGCAGAGTTTCTGCAGCAAAAGAACTACTCCAGCAAAAGAACGCTTCCATTTTCTCACAGCAGCTGGAGGTCTTCAGACAGTTTAGAAATCCTAGATTAATGATCACTACTTCACCCTAAATTATCTTCTCTGATTACAACAAATGCATTCGGGGCTGAAAGAAATCTTATTGCTGTCTGACTACTTATCATTATTAGTGTTACAGTATATAGATGATAGTAACTAAATGCAAATAAAATAGTTCACTTGTTGTTCAGTGCTTAAATAGTAACCGTGAAAAGAGCCAACAAAATCTATTATGGCAACCCTCTGATCTGTACTGTGCCTCAGATCATTGTTCAGAAGTGTCAGGGTACACTCGCATTAAATATTCCCTTCTCTACTGAAGAGGTACAGCAGTCAATACAAGTAGTAGGAAAGATGACAGCACAACAAGACAGCTATGAGAGCTCTTGGCAGCAGGTGGACTTGGCTACAAAACAGAAAGAATGAACATAGAGAGACCAATGCTGCTGGAGCACATTAAAGTGGTTCACAATATCAGTGCAAAGCATAGCTGGATCAAGGCAGAATGAGAGGTTTTACTGGGGGGTCTCTGCGGGGTAGGGGTGATTTCCCAGCTGCTATACGGGTACACGGCTAGCCCAGTGCTTACAGCACTGTCTGTCTGAGACCTGAAAGCAGCTCCCAGCACAGGCAAGCCTTAGCAAGAAATAGCGATTCTCCGAATCTTGCTAGGCCTCGCAGTGGCAGATCATGGAAGAGAGAGGAGAAGAGGATGTGTGGGATTCCACAGGTGTAGCTTTATTCAGATCTTCGATGACAGCTATCTGTGAAGGGTTCCAGGGACGTCTCTTCTGACTAACTGGGCAAAAATAGGGGTTTTTATAGGGTTTAGGGGATTGGAAACTGTCCAATGGTAAGGGTCAAAGGGAAGTAGCCTATATCTTTACAGATAGATAAGCAAGGGTCTGAAGACAGAAGAGGGACTTCTTTTTGTCCTGGTCAGCATGACTTGGCACTTCAGGCTGCTGAAAGCCAGGGTCTTGCAGGCCTGTGCCTGCCACAGAGAGGCACCAGAACAGAACTAATCCTGAAAGAGGAATACAGAAGATAATGCACTGCACTAAAGAGCCAACAAGCTAAAAGTCTGGCTCTCCATTTTGTTTCTTCATGCTTCTACAGAGCACTAGAGCTTCTAGGAGTAATGGTATCAACTATAGGCTGCTACTGGAAAGAATGGGCATTTCAATCCACATGAACACACACTTTTATTAGAATCATAGAATATCCTGAGTTGGAAGGGACTCAAAAGGGTCACTAAAGACCAGCTGCTGGCCCAGAACAGAACATCCCCAAAAATCACACCATGTGCCTGAAAGCATTGTCCAAAATCTTCTTGAACTCTGTCAGGCTGGTGCTGTGACCACTTCCCTGGGGAGCCTGTTCCAGTGCCCAACCACCCTCTGGGTGAAGAACTTTTTTCCAATATCCAACCTAAACCTCCCCTGACACAACTTCAGGCCATTGCCTCAGTCCTGTCACTGATCCCCAGAGAGAAAACACCAGTGCCTTTGTCAGC
Source organism: Urocynchramus pylzowi (assembly GCA_013397555.1). Taxonomy (NCBI): domain Eukaryota; kingdom Metazoa; phylum Chordata; class Aves; order Passeriformes; family Fringillidae; genus Urocynchramus; species Urocynchramus pylzowi. Next base: position 362,838 of record VZRH01005337.1, on the reverse strand, counting down.
ACCTCACTTTAAAACACAATACTTGAGTACAAGTGCCAAGACTTAGACTTAGAAATATACTTGGTTTATGAAAGAGTGAGTAGCACCCATTCAGAAAGAGACAATGCAGCAAACCTTTGCAAATGCAATAAAAATAAAGCTTCTGTCCAAAAGACCCATTCTGACTCTAAACAAAGAGTCCAATAGCTGGTTACAGAGCAAAGGCTGAAGAAATCTAACTAAAATTTAATTTAAACCTAGGAATGTTCCTAGTCTCCTAATCTCATAACATTGTCTGATATTTTGCTCTTGGATAGATATTTTAATACGAAAGCAATTTTAAAAATGAAAAATTACATATTGCTGTTTTGCAAAACTTAATGCAAACATTTTTAAGACACTGTAAGTTCATCATGTCTATGTAAGTAGAGAAAAGATTTCACCAGAGGCTAAGGTTATTATTCAAAAAAAACTTAATTAAAACATACATGATAGTAAATTAAATACTGTGGAAAATAATTTTTTTATGAGTTTATTTCTTTCATAGTTAATTAATTCATGTTATTCATAGATGGCATGTTTCTTCCCACAGCCTCTACTGGGCATCCTGACTCTTAAGATGAGACAGCTGTTTTCTTAGAGGAACTGTTTTAGACAGTTAAAAGTCTGCAGATAATTGACTGGTCAAATCTGTAGGAGTCCCTTAGAGGTTGTAAAACATTCTTCTACATTTGTAATATTAATACCTAGTTTATCCTTGCAGAGCAGCAAGGACTCTTTCCTGCTTAAGTTAGAAATCTCTTTTGTAATCAATTACGTGAGTACTTTGAGTTTTGAGCAAGAACTGGCACTGTCCAGGATAAAAAATGGAACAGAGTGGATTAGATTTATTAGGTTCTTGTAATAATTGTTCTTACTGCAACAGACAGAAAACATGCATGTTTATACTGTGAGACTAGAAATGAAAAATTATACCAAAAGTATGAAGAAAATTACATGGAGCCATTATTATACTACATTAAATGGACTTGAGATATTAATAATTTTCCATCTGTTTACTTATGTTCTCAGAATTTTCCTCATTAATGTACTGGAGATTTAGCTCTCCAGTGTTGCTAAGAAAATTTACATAAACACTGAGTTCTCGAAAGACTTCTAAGATTTTAGTAATGAAAACTTGGAAAGCATCCCCACTATCAGAGTTTGATAAAGTAAATACAAACATAGTTATTTTTCAAAAAAGGAAGACTGAAATCTTATATGCATAATTATGTAATGCACTGCATGCAAGTTATTACAGTAATTATTTTTTTAAATATGAGAATTTCCTTTAGTTGAAAAGCATAGGTTATTATTAGCTGTCCTTACTGAACCAGTAGGCAGTGCTTTACAAGAAAGTAGTTTCCATCAGAATCAACTTTGACCAAAAAAAAGTGCCAAAACAACCAAAAATTATAAGCAGAAAGTAGTCATATGTATTGTTATGTATTGCTAACCTCACATATTGTTATGTATTGCTAACCTTACATATTTGGAAGGTCAAATCTTCCAATTCTTTTCTAAAAATGCATTTCTATGTTACATATCTATAATCTGTTTTTCAGTTGAACTCAGCCCTTCTACAGGTTAAGGTTTTCTTAATGCCTTTGGTTCATCAGAAATTAAAATGTATTATTTCCAGTGTTTTTTATTATTTTACTATACAGTACTTAATAACTCACATAAAAGTTTTCAGAAAGAAATTTGATTCCTTTTTGAAAAGTAAATCATATGGAGACCCATAATTATCTCTGAGGATGTAGTCTATAAGAATTCTAGCTTCCATGAAAAAAAAA